>OMNV01008829.1:0-15017 GCA_900303265.1 Brotula barbata
TGTGAGTGAGGTAGCCGTTACGCAGCTTACCAGCACGATTCTTGATTCAAGTCTGCAATCTGCTCGTAACCTTGGTAGAAGCATAAAAGTTTTAAATTGGACTGAAATATGCTGGGATTAAGCTAAATTTTTTTGCACTGAATGTTTTCCATTACAGTCTGAGCATTGCACACTGTTTGTTTTCCACAAGCTGCAGCGCAGTACTCTAATCCAAAATGACACGGCAGCCAAAATGTGGAAGAATTTCCGCCGGTCAAATCTCATTTTCTTGATTCTTATTTTGCCTGTTTTGCTGAAATATCCTGAAACGGGACTCAGAAATGACTGAGTGATGTCAGATTTTGCTAGAATTGAACAGGGGATCATGAGACTCCTATGAATTCCTGTTTTTTTTGCAGTGAACAGCGTTGTCATTTTGTGGTCCACCCCTCTGTTTCCTCTTGTGGGTTGTGCGCGCCGTGGCTCAGGGCAACGTTGAAGAATAAGCGAGCGGGAAAAGGAAAAGGAGAAGGAGGGGAGGTCTGGTGCGGTTGTGCCGTGGATGCTGTTGACTCTGATGCTTTTGTCCCGTGTAGTTTGGGCCTGGCCTACCATGCACAGAGGGGACCATTTAAAGCAGGCGTGCTCTCATTTTTTTGGCAGGGGATGGATTGGCGTGGTGGGCAGCTGGGTGGTGACAGGGGTGGGGCACGGGCAGCGGCAGCACAAGTGGCCTTTGTGTGCTACTTTTGGGGAAGTGAAGGAGGGAAGGCGGGCAGGGCAAGGAGAAGGCTGCCAACAAAGAATGCTTATACCCCCACCACCCCCACCCCCTTTGCTCAACCACTACAACTTGTGCAATGACCTCGTGCCGTCACTCGTGAAGGGTCTGCGTGTGTTTACGGCAGGGTTTGTGTGCTCGTGTGTAGAGGGAGAAGTAAAGAAACAAATGAGTAATCCTTGTCTATCAAGGTGAAGTACAGCAGTCTGGCATTGAGCCATTTGAAATGAGAGGAAACTCCGGCAAGAAAAACAAAGTCCAGTTTGACCCATCTGCACATCTGTGTGTTATGCCAGGCTTCTCCATTACTCCACAGAGCTGCTCCTGGCTGTCAGCCAGCTGTGAGTGCATGTGTGTGTGTGCCCATGTGTTCCTTTTCATTTTCTACGCGTGTGTATTCTGGTATAGCCCACTCTTGTGACATTTCTAACATTTCTTCCTACACAAAAATGCAATGCACAGATCTTTATCGTACCCCCCCACCAACACACACACACGCACAGCACCCTCCTGCTTGTATGAACTGAGGAATTATGGGTCATGTTATAGCACAGCAGTGATCAGGGTAGCAGAATAACTGGCCATAACTGTTTGCCGGTCATCAGTAGCCACCACCCAGCCTTGTTGTCAAGAAAGGAGCCACCTGCATACAGCAGCTTGGGGTTGCTAGGTAACCGATGGCGGCAGCTGACAGTATGGTAGAAGGCTCATCTGATCTCCCAGCACTAAGAGACTCTCTTTTCCTCTCTTCTCTATTCAGTTCTTCTCTTCTCTTAGTTACTTTGGAAAAAATGATGTATATTTGCATAAAGCCTCGGCTTTATTAAAAACGCCGCGTCTGAAACCAAACTCTGCTGTAACTGAAGAGGATTTCTGTCTGCAGAGAAATTAATCCCAATTTTAAATTTCCATGATTTTCAGATTTTTATTAAATGAGGCGTTTCTCCTGATTACAATGCAAGAAATAATGGGCTGCAACTGGAGTAAATTAAGTCTGGTAACTGGCCGGCTTAAGTGTGACATCACACGCAGGCCAAAGTGGCTCATGTTAGTTTTTCCTTCCAGAGCTATCGTCAAAACCAGTTTCTAACATGTTTTTCAAGGTGTCCGTGTGCTTCAAATGAATGCCTTCAGGTGCAATACAAAAAGAATTGTATAATCACCGTTATTATCGTTATGATGGACAAATAGTATCTGAATTTCCCCCCTCTGACAAAATCTGTAACGCTCTGAAACATACAAACACACGCTTCATTCATCCATTGGTCAGTTGTTTTCTTCTTCGTATTGTCTACTGTCATCACTGTCAGTGAAGGTGATGCACCAGTGACAGCAGTGAAAGTGTTCCCCTCCCCTGACCATAGTAAAGTTTTAATTGATCTGTATTGTGTGCAGTTTTGACGAAACACGCAAATTTTGCAAAACTTTCACTGGCTTGAGATCCTCATGTCCTCAAATTCGACATCTTAATCCTTCACCCGTGGCTGATCATTAATTGACTTAATCCAACCCATCACACAAAGTCAAACTGTCCTGTCCAGTGGTGCCACCACAGCGACAGTAACGGTGGCATCACTCGAGTGCATAAATCAGCAGTCTGATTGGTTTCGTTCCTTTCTGGTCCCACTTCCCCTCATGGAGGCAATCTAACACCAGCAGCAGAGGCCAGCGGTAGGAAGAGGCTCCCAGTTCCCTTCACCACACAATGGAAACTCTGGCCTCATCTCCCCATGCGCCGCTCTGCTGCATCCTGCTGCCAGACTCTGACTAAGTGTTGCTGGCTCAGGAACCGCAGCCTCCAGCCCAGACCTGGTTTTTGGTTCCACAAGTATTTGTCTAAAGGAATGATTAGAATTAGATTACTGATAATTGAGATAGAGATTGAGCAAAAATGTGATCTCATAAAAGTGAGTAATCTACCTCAAGCGGTTGTTAGCCTTTCATCAGAGACCTATGTTTCCAAATTGTGGCTGCGACTCACTTGTCATTTTAAAATAATAGTGTTTTGTTTAGAATAAATAGCGGAGGCATTTGGCTGTGTCGTTTGGAGTTTAATGATGAACAGCATGCACGGAGGCATCAGGGCGATATGATGTGGCAGTGACGGTATAGTTCAAGAAATGTACAGTAAGTGCTGGATATCTGAAAGAAAAGTCGGCTTGATATATCGTTATGCAGAACAGGACCCAGCATGGTGTGTGTGTGTGAGGGAGAGAGGGAGAGAGAGAGAGACAGAGTCCTTATATATTTCCCCGTGCATTCATTCTTGGCAGGTAAACCCACGACAGCTGTCTCTCACAGTGAAAACTTACTCTTTCCAAATTATCACACACACACACACACACACATACGCACAAGTGAACACACAGAATGTGGCAGCAGTTTAGCGAGGAAATGAGAACACACAGGATAGGAAATGAGGGGGATTAATTAATGGAGAAGTGAAATTAAGAGTACTCTGCGTCCTGCAGCTACAACATGACCCCTACCTCATCTCGCAGTTGTCCGCCCTCAGTCTGCACACATCATGGCTCCATTGTGGGAGCCAGCTGTTGGTAGACGGCCGTTTGACGGCCAGCGGTGGCACGGCGAGAACCTGCGGAAAACATGGCAGATGCTGAGACCTGCAGAATGTCCTTTTTCATTTCTGCTCACTGCCAGAGCTGGTACAAGGCTGTTAAAACAGGAGAGCTGAGAACGTGCCTGTAGGGTTGTGAAAAATATTTTACCAAAACATATAAACTCAGAATTTGATACCCTTTCCTTACGAACACTTTTTTAATACGTGGCGCTATAAAGAAAGTCTTGAGTTAAGTCTAATATAAATCTTAAAAGTCTACTCTTATCCTCAAAAACTTAAATTTTACAACAAAAAAATTGTGCTAAAGCTAAGTTGTTACAGTAACCACACAGCGTCACGTATGTAAATAAACATATGTAAGAACGGCAAATACAGAATGCAGTTTATAACACGACACGCATTTATATATCTGCGTAAAATAAACGGATCTAATTTTTTAAGGATGGCATCATTTAGGAATAACTCACTTGGGATGCAACTGAGAAAGTACGAAAGATAAATGGTAAAAGAGGCCACGAACAGAGATTTGTGATTGGGGAATATGGTTACATGTTTTTTTTCCATTTGGAGGAAATGTATGTCCAAACTAGGTCACCAATATTGCCAATTTGTAAGTTGTATGAAATATTTGACAGGCACTTACCAATCTGAGGGCCTTTAAATGGACCTCTTTTTGATCCATATTATTTAGTAGAAATGTATTTCAGTGTCATAAACTTATCGTGGGTAAAATAGCCTGATAAATGAGGAGTAAATCCTAATTACTTATTAAAATATTACCTCTGAAATTACCCCTGTTAAGGCAGAAATAACTTCAGCAAGACTTGTCCATTTTCTTTACTTAACTTTCATTTCGTCCACACCTGCCTGCACACTGCCCTCTCGGAATATGGATGTTAATGGGATTCTATTGTAGATTATCATATATATTACACCACAGGCAAACCATCAGTGATCAGCATAGAAAAGGCCGATGCAGAAATGCTGCCACGAACGCATCATGACCCACTTATCCGAACCAGGTGTGGTATTATGCATCTGTCAGAACCACTAGTCCTGACAGATGCATAATACCTCACCTGATATTCTACATCTGTCAGGACCAGTGGTTTTGGTTGAGGCTGTCTTGATCTATGTGCTGTCAGTTGTGTGTAGCCTGTCACCTCCCTCTCCAAATACATCATCTCCTCTCCATCAAAATCAACAGAGTGCGAATCAATCTGTCACAGGGGACGCGACGAGCGGAGGCAGAGCGATGGGGAGTGAGAGAAAAGGCGAAAGGGAGGAACTGAGTGGAAAATAGCAAGAACGGAGTGATGGAATTACAATTTGAGAGGAAGGAGGGGCAGTGATTACTGGCATGGAGGAAAGGAAGGAGAGACAGCTGAGGAGTCAAAACTGAGGTGGAAAGACGGCGGCGAGGAAAGGGGAGATAAAGGGACGAGAGGCAGATACAGCACATGGCGAGCAAACGGAGAGATGCACAGCTAGATGCGAGGAGGAATGAGGGGCTGTCAGAAGATGCTATCTATGGTTAAGGCAGAGATCCAGGACGATCCAGTGCAGCGGATGATGGTGAAATGTAATGAAGAGAGAGATGGAGAGGGAGATTGAGAGAGGGAGAAAAAGAGAGAGAGAGAGAGAGAGACTGAAAGGTCACAGTGAGAGTGCGAGTGAATCATTCAGAGTTCAGCTTGTCTAAGTTCTGCCCAGGGGGCTGGAAACAACCTGCCAACCTTCATCCACAGCCTTTCTCACCTGCACTTCACACCCACTGCTGTCTGCAGTCTGTTAGATAGGAGTAACTACAGCTTAGGTAGCAACGGGATGAAGGCTCCAGATGGAAAGCACTGCCTGCTGAGAATAAAGTACATTTCAGCTAACTGTGCATCGCTATTTTGATTTATCTCATGCCGAAAACACATCCAGTGTCCAAGCACCAAAATGTAGCATGTATATATCCTGAATATGAATGCAGCATCCGTGGGTGTTTTGGGGCTTTGATCCAGTTTTAACTTCTATTCCTAACAGGACGCAAGGATGCAAATAAGCAAATTGACAGCAAAATCACACCACTAATGAATCCCCTCTGGCGGCCCTTTCATGTTTCAACATTCCAAATGTAGACCAATCACATCCTTTGTCTTTACAGTGCTCTGTATTGACCACTTCATTCACTTAAGCTAGCTATCTAGCATTAACACTATCTAAAACTAACACCAGGCAGCAACAACACTACCTAGCACTAATACTAACAAACAACAACACAACCTATCACTAACACTAGCTAGCAACTACACTTTCTAGCAATTACACAAAGTAGCACTAAGACTGGCTAGCAACAACACAAGGTACCACTATCAGTAGCTAGCAACAACACTAGGTACCACTAACAGTAGCTACCAACAACACCAGGTACCGCTAACAGTAGCTACCAACAACACGAGGTACCATTAACAGTAGCTAGCAACAACACTAGGTACCACTAACAGTAGCTACCAACAACACTAGGTACCGCTAACAGTAGCTACCAACAACACGAGGTACCATTAACAGTAGCTAGCAACAACACTAGGTACAGCAAACAGTAGCTAGCAACAACACTATCTAGCACTATCTATAAAGTCCATTTGTGCATTGTATAATTGACTGTTTGAGAACCTCAGTGGTGCCAGAGCGACAGAAAGTTGTGTTTTCTGTTCATTTTTCCACACGGCTCGTTGTTTGCTTTGTCGCATCTCGGCTTGACGTGAACCATTTTAAGGCTTGTCTTTTTTGTTTTTTTTTACAATTTGCCAAGATGTTTTGAATGGAATTACTGGAATTTTATTTTGATTTCATGACAAAAAGTTTTCTGCTGCCTGAGATTTTACTTGTAGTTTACAGTAAATGTGGTCTAATGAAAGAATGTGAAGGGACAAATGGAAAGAAAACACAAATCAATACCTGATTATGCGCCAGAGTTCTTCAATCTACTGTAGGTATAACCATATTTTCAGTTTCAGATTATAAGTTAATTTGATTCAAAATTATTCAGATAGATTAGAATCTGAACAGCAACAACTGAATGTAAACAACATTCAACCATAGCCTAAGTCAGGGTTGTGAATCCTGAAATTAAGGACACAATATAGTGTGTAGATGACATTGTCTTGTACATGTGTATCTACACACACACACACACACAGACTAAAGTGCTAAATGTCGCTGAGTGCTTTCACACTCTCATCAACACAATGTGATGACCTTGGTCAGCAGCGTCCAGTCTTTACCAGCTGCCTCCATTAATACTGAAAGAGCTGTCTGTCATTTACAGATGTGGCACAGTTTCTCTCCACCATTGTCCTCCGTCTTGAACAGGGTTGTCAGGGAAGGGGGGGAGTCTGCTTCCCTCTCAGCCCAGAGTGAGGAGGAGGATATATATGGATATTGGAGCATCAAAGGGCGACTCAAGCAGATGCCAAAAATAAAGAACATTAAAAGCGCCAGCCCAAACTGTTAAGTAATCGCCATGACAACAGGAGGAAAGCACAGGGAGACGACGACACCTGCACGTCCTCTTGCCCTGAGCGACTGCACTGCGAGACTGTTTGCTTTCTCTTGACCAAGCTTTCTGTGTCGCCTCTGCTCCTGCCTTTCATCTTCCTCCTCCTCTCTGTCTCCTCTGATTTGTCTCCAGGGAGCTCTTTAGGGGAGCAGGCAGTGTTTAGTGTTTTTACGCACGCTCTCTGTTTTACATTTTAATTTCACTCCTCGCTGTCGCTCTCTGTTTTTCTCTCTCCTCCCACCTGTTCGTCGCATTTCAGCCTGTTTGCATTAAGGCCACACGCACCTTTCTCTGCACAAATCTTAAATCTCATAATCTGCACTTTATCTCCTCTAATCAGCCTCTTCTGCTGCTGTAATCCCACAGAGCACTCCCCTTTTCCTCTCTGTTGCCGCTGACCACCTCCCTCCTCCTCCTCCTCCTCCACCACCGCTTGCCTCCTTATCTCAGATCTGATGACGTCATAGTAATCTGCGAGATAGCCCACGCACACACAGACGCACACACCTGCATGTGCAATAGCAGATGCGCAGGATGAGGTCACACACGTAGATATAGATTTAGATCTTAGCAGCCAGCCAGTGGTATTTGTTTCCTGTGCACAAAATTAAACAAATGTCAGTTTCACAAATCCAATTTCAATATTGGTGTCTATAAACAAAAATACGCTTTTCTCCGTTCTGGCATGTGGATTTGTAAACTCACATATTCCCATACACACATATAAAACGTATTTAGGTGCTGTAGATAACGACGAGTCTGTGAAATTCAGGGGTCATTTTTCAGTACACGATTGACCACAGGATGCTCTGAGTGACCATTCAGAGGAGAGCGTTAAAGAGAGTCGCATCATAAAAAATGCTTTTCCCACTGTTGAAGTTTCACCTGGATTTACTGAATAGCAGAGTATCAGAGCACCTCAACCCACTGTACAATTGAAGAGGATTATAAAATGGTGTAAATTCCACAGACATATACTACCAAATCCACATGTCCAGTGATTCTGATTTTTCAGACATATTTACTAATTTATGTATGAATTTATTATTTTATTTGAGTAGGAGTAGTGCAATTAAAAAACAAAACAAAAAAACATTTAATCAGTGAACCCAAAAAAGATGCATGACATAGAGATTATAGCACTAATTTTGATACGAGGTCCTATGATATATGTTTGAGTACAAGAAAAAAAAGAGAAAAGCAGAAGAAGAAAAAAAAAGCAGAAGTAAATACAGTGAGGATAATGAAGATATGAGGAAGAATACTACAGTACAGTACAGATGTTGTTAGTTCAATAACCTCAGGCCACAGATGTTCACGCTCTCTTCTCTCACTCTCGCTCTCTTTCTCCATGTCGGCTGAGAAAAGGAAAAATCATGGATTCATTTCAGATCAACTTATACTTTTTTTCAGTGTTATGATAAACTCGTTAAACATACGTGGACTTCTTTGGCTTGGTATGGAAGAGGGAAGAGCAAAAAAAACACAATATAAAAAGATGTCATGAAAACGTCCATCCATGGGGGGATTTATTGTTGAGGTATATACGGAGCGACTTATGACCTTTGCGTCAGCTCCGCAGCAGCCGTCTGACGGTGGAGACGGTGACCTGTGCGGCATAGCAGTGGTACTCTGCAGGGAACTTCCACGTCTGATCCACCTTTCTACCTACAGGCTGGTCTTTGAGCCGAACGCCGTGCCGAAGCAGCATGAATATTGATGGCCCCGGCTTGTTAACATTGTATGAAGCCGGGCTGGTAATTGTCTGTCTTCTCAGTGCGGCATGTCTTCTGTGGGACGTGTGAGAAGGTCGGCACGCTGGGGAGCGTGGCACAGCTCCACTCTCTTCACTGCGAGTGAGGGAAAAGCGAGCGAGCGGAGACAAAGCGGTTGCTCACCCCCATCACAACTGTGACACGCGGTGGCTCTGTAATGGAGATTTGTCAAGTGTGCCCGAGTGCAGATGTGCGTGAGTCGGCTGTGGGTTTGTTTCAGTCTTGTAGCATTTTCTGCAACACTCTCCATTTCAGTGATACACGTCTCCTCGGAGGCAGGGCCGCAGTCAGCCTGATTTGTAAAGGTCTAGCTGGCTAAACTCTTTCTGTTTGCTGCGATTCTTTCCACTCACGTGAAGGCCAATTTAAAGACAACATCTGTTTTCAGCTAACTAGCGGCGTGTGCACTTATCTGACATGGACACGAGATACTCGTGCTGTGATTGAGTTCATGCTGTGTGAATGAGTGGCATCTGAGTATAGATTTTTTCACAGGCTATGGATGTAACAGATAATTAACTATAAACATCCCACCAGATTTCTCTTTTTTTTTTCCACTTTCGTTTCCTGTATTTTTTATTTGACTTTAAAAAAAAAACCTTGATATCCTCTCCCTATGCAACAAGGGAAAATCACAACACGGGCTTCACCTAAACGGTTAACATACAGTTTATTCCTAATCAGTATTCATTTTCTGTAAACCTAATCACTGTGGAAGACTTTGTACCGCCCACTTTTGTTAATGTTTTGTTTGGCAGCCACGAGGAAGTCCAAGGTGAAACGGAGAGGCATCCTGTAAGTGGGGCCGTGTTCTAATCCAGTCTTGAGTCAGCACATTGATTTATTGAGCTGTGTTTGTTAGCTTAGAAAATCCCTGTTTCCTAATTGACCCTAATCAATGCTCCAACAGTTTGCTGACAGGTAATTATCATCTGGAACGTTTTAAGAAAACTGAGGCTTACTACAGTTGGAGTTTCACTTTGGAAATCTATCATGATATTTCCCCCCCCTCTTGTTTTTGTCATGTTTCCGTCTGAAATAAATCATTCATATGTTCATTTATGCAGCGCAAAGTGGGCACATTTCTTTCTTTACACATTTGTATACTTGTTAATCTCTCTATTTGTGTATTTCTGCTCTATTGGAATATTTAAATGTGTTTGGGGGGGAGTGCAACCAACACTTATTTTGTTTATCAGCTACACTCCTTGTGATCTTTTTTGATTCATTGTTCTGTTGTGTATTGCGTACAATGTTTTGATGAATCCTGAAAACAAGCTCCCAAATCCCAATGTGGTGTTTTCAGATTGTTTCCTTTTTAACTTTTTTAAATATGTCAGGGTTTTAAGGTGTTTTCTAACAGATTATTTTATAATACAGGTGAAAGTTTTAGTTGAATTGATGAATCGCCGAATGCAACAATTAAGAACACAATGCAGTCGTCCTTTGTTGCTAGAGTGATCACGTGTAATTCAAACAATCCGTCTCGCCCTTTTAGGTATTCGACCCCAAATAATGAATGGGCCGATGCATCCGCGCCCCCTGGTGGCGCTGCTGGACGGGCGCGACTGCACCGTGGAGATGCCCATCCTGAAGGACCTGGCCACGGTTGCCTTCTGTGATGCTCAGTCCACACAGGAGATCCACGAGAAGGTAAACACGTACATGCTACTTCCTACAGTTACTCCACTGAACTTCAGATAGAAATAACGTACATTTTTGCTTGGCTACATTTATCTGACAGATAAAAATTAAAAAGCCGCCAAGGGTTAAAATCAGAAAATTTTCTCGGATTAAAACCTTGTAAGTCAGCTTTGTTTTTGCCTAAGGACACGAAAAAAATTGTGTCACTAAATCTGGCCTGCACACAAAAATGATTCTCCGAAATATACAGGCAATGTTACTCTGCATGTACATCAAATTGCCAGTAAACATACATGATCGCCATCTAGTGGCGACCATGTTAAACCTCCCGATAAGTGTGTAACGTCTCCATGTAGTGGCAGTTACAGTTAACTGTCATTGCTGATGTGTTTTGCATGCGCGGTTAAAACTTGACACCTTAATTAGATAATTAGATTAAAATCAGCATAAATTGTCATAATCTCGCTCTATATTGTGCAGCTGCAATTGATTTACTTGTATAAACGTTATGAGCGATGACATCGTTGCATTACCAGCATTAAACTGCCTTTACTTTCTGATGAATCGTTACTCAATAATAATAACAAATTGTGCTGATTTCTATTAATTCTTTCAGTGTATTTGCTTTTTGCATGTTTGCCCCAATTGTGTGCATGTAAACATACCATCTACAAAATCTTGCTCACGGCTGACAATAGTTGTCAGGTTGCCTGGAGTTTCGTACTGCTGCACATGAGAGCGGCAGACAGATTTGATGGTGAGATTGTGTCTGCCACTCACTTACGTTCTCTGTGCCTCTCTTGTTTTACCATCACACTGCTAATATGAGAAGTTCATTATAGTGTTATAGTGGCCCCGTACGCTTCTGCCAGTTAAAATAAAGTGTCTTCATTATGATTTAGTGTCACTTGGTGCCAAAGAGCGCCATGCCTATATGACCGCCATTGTTCTAATAGAGTTTTGTATGTCGGGAATGTGGTGTAATTACATTGCCTCGGCTCGTTGTGGCTCTTTATTGCTTTTTATGCATCGTATTGCTGCAAAAGCATATCTTGACTTCAAAGATGTGTATCACAGAGGTGCTATCGCTCCATCTGCAGAGGGACTGAGCGCTGCAACGCTTTTGCTTTTATGAAAATGACACGTAATAAAAAAACAAGCATTTGCATAGAGATCAATTCAATCCAAGACCTTGGGCGTTGAGGAGCGCACGGGGAAACGAGGAAGTGAGGCAGTTCTTTTGTTTGTTTTAACACTGCCTTATCAGGCAAAACATGATTATAATGTTCACCTCGGCAGCATATTCAGCAGTTCGCAGTAATAACTTGTAGTCTAGCTACCCAGAGGCGTGAGGTAGATTGAAAATGTCCAATCTCGGCTTTGTGTAAATGCAAAGAGATGGAGTGCAGAGTTTCAGTTTGATGCTGTCACACCATCTGCCACGCACCCCTCCATTCACACCGAGGCAGAAATTCACGGGAAAAGCTGGTCAGTGGAATATGGAAGTAGCCTTAGTTTATATCGGTTCATCTTCTGGGTAAGTCCCTTATTACACAGTTGATAGGGTTGTGATGAAACGCACAGACCAATACGGCTCAAGATGAAGTTACAATACCACTTCAACCACAGCAAATCCAGCACCTGTGCCCCAACATCTTCATCCAAAGTCAGCGGTCCCTCCTCTTTTTCACACTCATGTCTCGCTTAAAGCCACATACGGCCCATAAAAGTTGGAAGATCGCCCACATGGCATCGAGTCAACACTGACGTAGCACATGGTTCTCTGCCTCATTCTGCTCGCCCGGTTGTGGCATCGAGGTTACCGATCAATAGCCAATGGTGTGTGTTTTTATTTATTTTTTATTTTGTTATTTTTAAGTGTCTGACTTATCCTGACAAAAAATGTATCCAATCCTTTTTCTTGACGAGTTAATATAGGGTGAGATCTGTGCATGAAATAATATATAAATGTTTTTCTTCAAGCAGAGCTGTGTACAAGATTTTACAAACAACATGTAGATGTGAACAATGCTTAACAGCCTAAAAAAAAACAGGAATAAAATCCTGCATTTGATGGCTATTTGCAGCACAAGTGGAATAGCGAGGAGAGATTTATGACGAAAAGCTTTTGTTATCATTTGGACAGCAGACCTATATAAGCAGATAGATTGAATTGGAGTATGGCCGTGCTTTTAAAAGTGAGAGCTACGGTGTGGCTGAAAGGGAGAAGACGGTTTTAAGAGCGTTTCGTGATAAGCAACAACAGTTCAAACAACGCGTTGGCTGTGCCAGGTGTAGAATGTCTGTTCTCTGGATTACACCAAGCCTTCATCCGCACTACATCCACCCTGCTCACCGGTTGGATGACCTCATAGACATGAAATCCCTCCCTCGCAAGCCACGAACACGCGCACACACACACACGGACGCGTCGTCTGACAAAATGAATATCCCCTATTCTAAACTCCCACACACAAACTTCACACATACTGAGACGCACGCAAGCATCGTCACAAATGAAAGATGTGAAAAGTAATAAGGCTTTGGTTACCGGAGAGAGAGAGAGAGAGAGAGAGAGAGAGGTGACCGAGAGATTAGCTCATAGTTTCCATTAAAGTGAACTGCTGTGACAGTGGGTTTCACTCACAGAGCCTAATTGGTAATGCTACAACACCATCGCTCTGTCTGTGTGTGTGTGTGTGTGTGTGTGTGTGTGTGTTGGTGTGGCGAGGAGTGTTTTAACCTTGAGTTCGTATCTGGAAGGCCTGGCTGGGACACGGCTTGTAATAAAAGTCGGATGGAAATTGGGGGCTAATCTGCTCATCAGAGAGCTAATGCAGTTTGACTGGAGGTGAATGTGGGACTGAGGAGCTGACAGAGGCTGAGCCTGATGCAGAGGGTGAAGGGTTCCATCCCCGTCTGACTCAATCACCGCACGCTCACCTTCTTCATGTTCGGCCACAATTCTTGTTGTGACCCTGAGCGAAAGTCTGTTTACAATACGTGCGTGTGTTTGTTTTATAATGTTCCCCTTCATGTCTGAGGGAAATGAGGGAAAACTAGTTTGCAGATTAAGAAAAAAGAAAAGAAAAAAGTGATTTTTATTAAATATTGGCGCTCAATTTGTCCTGTGTGGACTTTGTGTGGTGCTGTTTCTTATGGGTGTCGGTACATTTTTGAGCTCAGTTTCAGTCAAGCACACGTTTGTGATACTTGATGTGCGTTTGCCCCGATGCCTGAAACTCTCCAAACCAGAGATAAGCAGTTTTACACTTATTGGGTGAAAAAGCTTCAATTTTTAGTCTTATTTTTGGTTTTCATGCAATATTGCCACAATGCATCTCACCCTATATTCTCTTTAAGCCTTCTTTGTTCTTGGGCGAGTCTTGATTCCTTCCCCGTCAATTACAATTTAAATTCCAACCATAAATGAGGTCAAAAGGTCTCCAAGGCCCAGCTTTATATGTCATCGACCCTCACTTCCTGGTTTACGGTGGGATCAGCGAGTGCTCTGACCTCTTCACTGTCGGTTATCTTTTGACCATAATGTCCGTCTGGGCATGAGGGTAATTGTGATGAGCACGCAGAGACAATATAAAGATTTGTTCCATGTGATGTCTGTAGTTCCCCCAGCTGTCAAATCTTAGACGTTTAGTGATAAGTGTCCTAAGTGATGCCAGACACGTGATTTTCATGGCTCCTCCCGAAGGAATGTGATCTTGTGATTGTCATGGGGTTCGTATGAACTCAGACGGACCAAGAGCCATGTTGTATTGAACATTCAAATGAGTGAACGAGAAAGAAGCGAATCGATGAACTTGTGTCAATGGAAGATCCATTTCTCATTTATCGACAATAAAATTACACATCTGTACGTTAAATAACAGTAAATAAAGTCTCCATGTCCCTGTGTGTGTCTGTGCAGGTGCTGAATGAAGCGGTGGGCGCCATGATGTATCACACCATCACCCTGACCAGAGAGGACTTGGAGAAGTTCAAAGCTCTACGCATCATAATTCGCATCGGCAGCGGCTACGACAACATCGACATCAAGGCTGCCGGAGAGCTGGGTACGCACTTACCGCTGAAATATAATCCAGAATTCATCATAGTCCCACCTGGAACTTCATGTGATTACTGTGGCTAAAACCACAGACTGAACTTTTTTGATTTAGACGTTGGGCATAACTTGCAACAAAGAATACAAAAAAACAAACACAAACCTGTCAGAAATCAAAGGAACTCTGAGCATCAGAAACGGTGATTGAAGAACATTCATATGTTCTCTGCCAGGACTGATCCGCCCATTTAGTTTTCAATTCACAAATTAATGATGAGACTCAGTTTGATCTAGATTTCTAAATTGCAATACGTCGGAAACAGTAATGTGGTGAACCAAAGACAAACAGGGAGTTCATTTCCTTTTCTTTTAACTGTTTACTTATGAAGAGAAAACATCAATAGATAACTGAATTGATCAGTTACTTTGGTGGCAGGAGAATCAGCTCAAATGTTTATTAATTAGGCTATAAATAAATGACATTGACGGTGTGTTGACTTGAACGTTGTCTCTGAGAGAAGCAGGCTGAGGCGGAGGTTTGATTTTGTGTCACCCGGGCTCATAACAGCGGCTCATAGTTGAGAAAGGGCTCAGTTTATTGTTTCCTATTTTACGCTACGGATTTACAAATGGTCAATCAAAGGAGTGGA
>OMNV01008831.1:9602-142047 GCA_900303265.1 Brotula barbata
GCACCCATGGGGGGCTCTTGTTGCGCGCAGGGGTCCCCGGTGAATGGAAACGAAGCGCTCGAGCTTGTCAGTCTTACGCACGCACACGCACGCTCTCACCGTGAGACGCTCGCACTCAAGCAAAAATATAAAATGTCTAAAAAATAATAGAAACGGAAACTATCTATCTATCTATCTATCTATCTATCTATCTATCTATCTATCTATCTATCTATCTATCTATCTATCTGTCTATCTGTCTATCTATCTATCATATGCGCAAACCACTGCGCAGAATTTCTGATTATGCTCAATTACTGGCGAACATCATATGCTCTCTCTCTCTCTCCCTCTCTCTCTCCCTCTCTCTCTCGCCCTCTCTCTCTCTCTCGTTTGGGGACATTTGGATAAATATTTCAAAAGCCCACTATTATTGCACTTTAGACCTGTTGACGAGCAGAAAACGCACCAGAAACGATATCATTAAGTATCGCAGAGCCCTTTAAAAAAAACAAAAACAAACAATAAACAATAACGCCGCTGTGTTGCTTCTCTCTCTCTCATTCTTTCACCTGTGTCCTCACTTTCTTTCTGTTTCTCCTCCAATAAAGCCCTCATGATGGAGACGCGCGTAGAACAGAAGGGAGGATACGCACTTCACACAGACCAACGTCATCACCCACCGTGAAGAAAAGATGAATTTGACATTTTGTAAATATTGGACACTGTGTAAGTAAGCCAGAGTGTGTTTTTTATTCTTATTTAAGAAACAATCAGTCTCGGTAAATGAATGTGTAGGCGAGTGTTACTATTATTTTTATTATTGTGATCGAAGCAGGTGTAATTGCTCTAAGAAAATGACCATGTTGACTAATTTTTCATGGAAACATTTTTGCAATTTCAATACATTTTTATAAAGAGTATAATTCCATATCACCACTTCCTTTATTCTAATTTAGCGCTATATTTTGCGCCGTCTATGCTAATTTCATAATGAATGCTGCTTTGTTAAGATACCCGTGAATAGACTGAAATTTATTGCCGTGTTTTCAGTGTATTAATGCAGAAAATAGATTTATTGAGTGGGAAAATGAAAATCATTCCTCTTTTGTTCCCAGCGTGCTCAACGCTCTGAAGCCTTTTTTACCCTTTGATCTGCAACAAACATCCATCTCCAAAATATCTGCAAAATAAGTGTAAATGTAGTGCTTGAATAGGAAACTGCTGGCCCTCCACCAGGCTGCAACCCCTGCAGCCTCGGTGACAGCTGGACCTTTGGCAAGTGCAACCCAACCAAACAGGCCCAGAGCCACAAACAAGTCTGTGTTTCCACGACATGAAGGAGCACAAACTGATCTAGGACACAGAAAAGCTACAGTTACTGCGCCGATTATTTACGCTGGATTTGGCAAAAAACCTGTCAGTATAACGTCATATTTCCCCAGCAATATAGTCGATTAAAAAACTGAAGGCGTAAAAAAGATTAAAAGAAAAGCTCAACGATGTGTCCTCTATCAATCTTACAGAGCTAAATAAACCAAAATAAAATAAAATAAAATAAAATAAAACAAAATAAAACAAAACAACCAGAACATTCAAGTATTGATACCTTAACTTGATTTTTCCCCTATGGGCCCTTTAATGACCATCATCATCATCATCATGTTCTTCTTCATCATCAAAGTCAAGCCTGGCCTTAATTAAAAACATCTCCAGCTAGCCACATAGGCCTCAACATTGTGACATTTGTGCTAATTTTTCTGTTTTGTAGCCAAAATCCGAGCTTTCCTGCGGTATTTTGGCCTGTGTGCGTCACCGAGGGCGCAGCAGCACGTCATGGGTTAATCAGACTGATCAGCAACTGGTTGTGAATATCTTGCATATACAACACGCAGGATGCTTCAAACTGCTAATGATCATTTTGTAGAGGTTGGTCCCTCACTCCCCACGTTTGCCATCATGTCAACACTTGGGTTACAGCGATAGTTGGCGCTATCAGAAACATGGTGCCCTTACCTTTGTTGATAATCCATCATTTCCAGTCTGGTGCCACTCGGCAGAAACTCCTCTCGCTTCTTATCACTCCGTCTCCAAAAACATCCTCCTCATTGTTTGGGTACGTTAAGTGATTTCGAGAAAGTAATCCCACCATCCTGGAGTGTCGTGATTCTTCATTTTCACGAACATATAGCCACAAGTATAGCCACAATAACATGGCGTACACGGTGAGAGATTGCGCAGTGGCTCCATTCGCCCAGTTGGGAAGATTACGCACGGAACCTGGCCATCTTTTCACGGGCAATTCTCTCGAACGCACATTGCATACACAAAGCACCATAAGAAAAGGTTTGTGTTAGTAGTGTTAAGTGAATGAGCGGTGGAAAACAGCAGCTGCAATATAACCTCATGGGAAATAAGTTGCCATTCCTGGTGTCCACATGACCAACACCGACCAATCCTGGAGCCAGGCGAGTCGTAAACTTCCATGGCAAAGTTGTAAATTTTCATAAACAGCAGTCGTTTTGTGCTTTAGACAGTCTTTCTCACCGCCATCTTTATTTCCTTAAACATCTGAAATGTTTCTATGTTTTTCTTGGCCAAAGGTAAGCCCGATCACACACGCAAAGGTCTAAACGGAGAGCGTTTAGTCCGGTTGACATTGGAACGGGTGCGCGCTTTGTTGTGGTCCAGATTTTGGTTCGTTTGTCTAAATATACGCAATCAGAGTTGCGATGTTGTGATACACGTAAGGGTAACAGAATCGATGTGTTCTTATATTTAATAATTTTCCGTTCATTCGGCTTCAATCCTAAACCATGTATGACATTTCTGATGTACACAACCCAAATAAGCTAAATGCGTGTTTTAAATGATCTTGTTGGGATAAATGTGTATTTAGGGACTAATGTCAAAACTGGACGATTTTATCCAATCAATGCAGATCAAATTGCCTTTGATCGTTGGTCGGCACGTTTGTGAAAAATGGAAATAGTGACTGGGCGAAATGGCAATGTGACAAAAACTCAGAATGACTAAAAAATAAAAATGTAATTATTTTACTTAAGCTATTTAGTAAATGAGGAATTCGGACATTTGGAAAGACCTTCTTATTCCCATTGTTATATTCTTCCGCTCATTTAATCCTGTTTGATGTCGTTGTTTTCAGCTGGCAAACACTGGCACAGCGCTTTCCACCATCAACGAGGATTTCCGACATTTATAGACGCAATAAAACCATAAATTCCTTCATTACCAACGCACCGCCTTCCTGCGCTGGAAAACAAATCCTACAACATAAACCTCGTTTCCTCACATTGTTTGATCAACGCACTATCAACCAAAACGATCACATTTACAAAATAGGAAGCACGAAATAAAAAATGAAATTCATAATATGGTAGTCTAAATAACCCTCGTAACAAATTAAGAAGTTTTTGTTTTCGTAAATGTGATTATGTTTCAGGCCTCTGAAGGCCTGTGAGTGATTCACGGTCGATCCACTCATGGAAATTTCACATTTCTCTCATTTGTTCATTTTTGATGTATTTTTGAAAGTATTTCGGCGCTTTATTTGGAAAATAAACAGCTTTAGTGTGCCTGCAAGAGGAAAAATATCGAAAAATCTTTTCGATTCCACGAAATCAAATCGATTGAGTTTTTAATATGTTTTAATGAACAATTAAGCATTTTTTTTCATTTTACATGAGTCCGAAATGGGTTTTTTGTTTTCAGTTATACTAAAATATAAATACTAAGATTTAGGTGTAATTCTCGTACTTTTTGCGTTATTTTCCACCATTTTCATACATTTAGAAACCTACGTCTAAGTCCTTCTCTCCGTGAATGTGTGTGTGGTTGATTTACAGGCTGACATCTTTTTAAGTTTCTCCTCTGATCGCCCTTAGTCGATGATCGAGGAAAACAAAGAAACCGTACATGGCTGCTGCTGTAAAAGTTAAGGACCTCGTTATCTCTGAAAGACTTTAAGAGATAGCGTGTGACACATAAACCGGCGATCTTACTGTAGAGCAAAAAAAGCAAATAATTTGTCGTGGTCTAAAATATGACAATATCTCAAATTTAAATATGTAAAAAGTACAGGGTAATCATTATATATACATACAGTATATCTAAATTATTGTCGCCCTTCAAAAATGAAGAGGCCTAAACCTTCCTCAGTTTACATTTGTCAGTTGTTTAAGTGACTAAATATCTCTTTAATGCTCATGTTACCATTAAGTTTAATCGTGAAATGAGCTAGTGTAACCGTATGTAAAAATCCAATCACACAGCCAGTTTGTCAGATTCAGATTTTTATGGGAATAAGTGCAGATTTGGACACATCCTTGTACCACATCAGCTCTGTCTGCAATATTTACACATTTTGGCACTAGAGGCGAGGTTTTAAATAAGCCACCCACTAACACGTGCTGTGTATCTGATCGCACGCAGTACCTGATGGTGTTCCCATGGTGATATTACTGCATTTCAGAGGTTTATATGGTGGCAATCAGCATAAACTGCGGGTGTGCAGGTGGAGAATTTGATGCAGTCATCCTAGGCACATTTTGTTTCAGTATTTCCATATGTTTAAGGCCTCACTGCCCCGAGTGATCTGTCTCTGCAGTACCTGGCTCTTTTAAAAAAGTTTTAAATCAGTACAAAAGCAGATGCAGTGCATATATTGGAAAGCGTCGGCCTGCTGCAGCCCCACATCCTCAGAGGGTTTTGGAGGGTTTTTGGAAGCCGTGGTGCCCCTGTGGCAGTGCTGCTCAGTGTCCCTGTCCTTGCTGGGCGGCTCCGTGGGAGGCTTTGTGGCTCACGTGAGAGAAGCCAGGCCTGTTGACCAGGGGGGCACGGGTGGAGATGACAAACAGACTTTGTAGAGCTTTGGGGTCGTGAGATATGTGAGTGGAGCGAAGGCCTCCTTTAGGGTTGTGGTTTATGCTCGGGAAGCTGGGCCGGGAGTCAGCGTAGGAGCCCCTGGTATCCTGCCGAGGGGCCACAGAGACTGGAAGACAACACAGGCAGAAAATCTGAGTACAGCCTAAATGAAATAAGCAGAGTTGGTTATGTCTTTTCTGCACATTCCCTGGACATTATTCTGCACACACTGCACAATTGCACAGCTCCCTTATATATGCATTCCATATACTATGTCTCCTGCACCAACAGGCCACAGCAAATTTCTTGTATGCCAAAACCTATTGGATTCTAATTAAAATCGAGACTACATGGTGTAATAATTGTGAGTGATTGCAACTTTAAAAAAGAAAAGTAAAAAAAAACCGGCCAGGACTAGTGTTTGTCACAGGACTGAATTATACCAACCTCTATTGTGATGGAAAAATACTATTAATTCATAATAAAAAGCAAAAAATGTTCAGCAATAATTCACCACACATTTTCAGTTAAATGTGCATTTTGAACATCAAATACTAGACTTCAGTTTTATCATTTTTGATTATTTTCAGAGGACAAAAATGGATTTAAAAAATCATAGCTTCCATTGCTTATCTTTTCCATTATTGATCACAAATAAATTACACGACCAAAAAAAAAAAAATCAGCCCACAATATCTCAACCTTGCAGTTAAAAACGATCATAAAATCACGAGAAATGAGGAAAGACAATAAAAAATAACAATCAATCTTTTGCCATTGTCTTCTTTACAGTGTGGAAGTGCACTTACACTGCCAGGGTATCCGCTGGGCGCTGATGGTACTTCGAATCCCTCTTGGTCTGCTGCAAATCTCTGGCACAAAAGTGGGCTCGGTCTGGCTCCTGTTGTCCAGAGTCAACTTCAGCAGGCGTTGGTGAGTAACCTGTGAGTGGATAAATTACAAGAAGGAAATTCTACAGCTTAACCTCATCATGAATGAAAATTGATGAATTTGATTATTTCAATTATTTATTTAGTAGTCGATACTTGCAGTATATGTGTTATCTGTCAATCAGGGTCTGTGTCTTATTGAAGAGAGATAAAACTACAAACCCTTAATCCCAACTAATAATGCTTTTGATGAACCATTCACTTCACACTAATAATACAATTTAATATGCATATAACATTGCCAGTTAAGATATAGACTAGTAAATGGTGCATTGTCACTTTAAGATGTAAAGAGCTGTTGTGACCTACATGATGATGTGTCACATTTTCATTGGATCTTATCTAGAAGTGCTGTACTGTATCTTGCGTGTTGCTTATTCATAAAATACATTTTAAAAAATGAGTAATAGGAGAATAAAGTTGCCAAACTGAATAAGAGTTGTCATCTGTGTGTATAATATAACTTTGGTGTTTCATTTCGACTGTATTCTGTTGTTGTGAAGAAGATTGCAGAAGTTGCCTTATTTTAGTGCCAGGTCATGACAAAACTTATACATTTGGATGATTTTAGTGTGGAATCTTTGGTGTTGACAGTGTTCAGACTCTAGAACACGCTGATGAAACCTCTGATTAAATGAACACTTGTGGAGACTGGGAAATTTGATTTAAGAAATAAAAGGAATTTAAGAACAAAGCCGTAATAATTTGAGAAAAAAACTGAATTGTTATGAGCATAAGGTCGATAATATTTCCAGGAAAAAAAATGTCCTAATGATTAGAAAAAGAGTAAAAATGTTATGAGACTGAAGTCTTAATAATTAAAGTAATAAATATAAGTATAGAAAAGTAATATTCATTTGTAAAATATTTATATATAAGTAACATTTTTGTCTCCTAATATTGATGTCAGGAGACAAAATTCTGAACATTCTGGGAATACAAGTCATATTATTTTGAGAAAGAGAATCAAAATGTTACAATAGTAAAGTAGTAATATTTTGCAAAGGAAAGTATAAATGAGAAAAAAAGTCACAATGTACTGATAATTAAAAAAAACAGGTCAACCCAGAACAACTTAATTTACTAGTTTAAGATCTAATACGTTTTAAAGGCAAAACATTATTGATGAATCCCCGCAACTCAACTACAAAAATATAATTATGAATTTATATATTATGTATTATATTTTATATACATTAGTAAATTCATCAATTATCATTATGTACAAAATATGGGCATGGAGTTGCACTTTATTCCTGATCACGTGCTGCTCTAAGATGAGAGAACACTTCTGCTGCTGCTGCTTTGGCCAGATTTCTCCTTTTGGAGAAATCTTAATCTGGCAGTGCAGTGAAAATAAGAATATGGTGATAGTACTGTTGTCTAACCAAATGAACACTTAAAACCAGATACAGCACTTCCTGCAAGTTGATAAGATATTCTTGTGTTCACACAAGAGTACTTATGATACACAACATGTACCACAATATTTGTGTCTTACCTTTGTCTTCTGCTGATGTTGCCTACTTGGCTTGTAAGGGTAGGTGATCTTAGTGTGTGACAGATCTCTTCCTCCTTTTATCTGGCCATGCAGCAGCTGGTAAATTTGGTCCACCACTCCTAAGTCTCGCAGAAGTTTCTTCCGCTGTTGGAGTGCGCTCAACCTCTCCTGCTCCTCTTTGTCCTCCTCATTTTCCTCCACCTCCACCTGTTTCTCTGTCTGCTTCGCCTCCTCCTGCTGCAGCTGCTGTGCTTCCTCTGAGATTTTGGCAGTGGTGTCACGAGTCTCCGACACAGTGGGAAGAGGATATTTGGTCAATAGCTGAAAAAAGAGAGATTTAGTTCCATTTGGTTTCCAATAAAGGTCAGACAATATTTGTGGCACTGCAATGTATTCACAATATCAAAGCATTTATTGTCACTGAATAACTTTGACATCACTGTTTGTTTATCCCAACGTGCTAATAAACAATATCTAATTCTGAAATGAGAGACATTCAATGAGAATTATCTCTGGGAATATTATGCCGACTGAATTACAGTGGCCAAGTGTAATTATGCTCAAACAGAGGTCAGCCAGAATATGAACCATTCATCATTTGACAAACGGAAAGGCTTTATAGCTCCCTCTTGTGGCTTCTTCTGGATACTACAACTCGACGGCTCTATTAAACCAGACAGGCTTACCAGCTGTAGTGAAGCGTTTGAATTGGAAGGATGTGATTGTGTTCTCTTTGTTTGGGCTCTTTCTCCTGCGGTCTCTCCTTGCAGGTCCTTCCTCCGGCTCCCATTCTGGTGCATCTCCTCAAGTTCATGCTTCAGACGCAGCTCCTGCAGTTGGCTCCTCCACACACAGAGAAAATATATTCTAATAATCTCCACTGATACATACCTGTTGTTCCTCGTGTTTGTTTGTCTGTCTGTCTTTTCGCAATATAACTCAAAGTTATTGATGGATTTCCAGGAATTTATTTGTTAAATTTAGATATTAAGGATTTTCTAATTAGTTCTTTTTCTTACCTATTCTCTGTGGGTATAAATTTTATTTAGATGGATTTGATTACCCCCAAACAAGAAATGAAAAATAGAAATTGTAAAGATACATACAGTAATACAGTAATACACATACAGTAATTTGTAATTGCTTTTGGTATTAAAATTACATTTCTGAGATCGTTGCCATGAAGCACCTGCAGTACCCGCACAGACCACTGGTTGAAAACCCCCGGTGTAGTCAGTAATATATTAAATTTAATATTGACAGATGGGATCATAAATGGAGAATTGTACTGCCTTGGTGGAGGTATGACCTCTCTGAGTGCTTTTTCTGAACACAGGCAGAATAAAATTATCACTTTTTCATTTTTATCAGCAGGAATAGATGTAATTAAGCCCCCTGCATACTGCGACTTGTTTCATACTGCAGCTATACAGTCGGTGCATACAAAAACAATCTCTGTGCATTAGTGGAGGGCAGTGAATACCAGCAGCAAACTGCCTGTACCTGGTACATTCCTCTCTGGCTTTGGAAGCTGCCGTCTCCTGAAAGAGGGATCTACTTTGTTTAAAGTACTTGTCGTATTTCTCCTCTCCCTCCTTGGGATAGATCTTTTTGAAGCCTCGCAGGTGCTTGGCCTCATACTTCTCCATCTGTTCCACAGTGGCTGCGTGGCTCTGACGTATCTCCTCTGACCTGACGTGCAAGCAGACACACACAAATGTATGAGATCTGAAACTTTGAGACTTCTCTAACCTCTTTAAGAGCCCTACCTGGCTTCTCTTGAGTGACTTTGATGCAGCCTTTCCTTCACCCTGCGTCTCTCCTCTTTGATGACCTTAAGGCGGTCACAGGCACCTAAGTTGATAAGGACCAGGGTGTCGTACAGCAAAGCATCCTTGACCTCACGGTCTAACTGGGAGTCAGTAGTAAAACTTGGGGAGTGATTGACCTGAACACATACATACAAATATGGTAAGGTATTCTGATGTGCCATAAGATCAACACAAGACAAGAGGAGGCCAGTTTGACTTAGTAGTTACATGCTATGGATGCACTTGTGTTGTGTTTTGTGCTAACGAGACTGACATTTACCAGTAGCTGGGAGTAATAACAGCATGTTAGCAAACAACCGCTCCCATAATTCCTTTAAAAATGTGACTGTTGAAGCAGGTTGATGTGGTGTTAGCAGCGTAAGAGATCTAAACATGTTCAAACTAACAAGTGACTGTAAGATATGTGAGGGAGAGTCAACCTGCCTTCAAGTCAGATTTCAACTGTTAGACAATGGTTTCTTTTTTTTCAAACAGTGCAGACAAGGCTTGTGCATCCAGTTTCTACCATTTCCTTTCATTTCAAAATGAGTGTTCTTTTCAATTCTTTACAAGAAAAGTGAAGGATTATCACTTTACAAAGGGATGCCATGGACTTTCACCTCCAGCACCCAGGGTTTGAGTCGGTGATCCAGCAGCACATCAAAGCCCAGGACCTCGAAGCAGGCACTGCCGTTGGTGTGGCTGGGGAAGCAAGTGTGGTAATTGTGCTTGAGAATGGGGTGAGCAGAGATCAGAGTTTTTATGATCGCGTCCTCAATGTCATTCCATAACTTCTCTGTGTTGCAGCTCATGGACTCCAGACACTTGTTCAGTGTGGACAGCTTTCTGGGAAACAAAACAGCAAACACAATGACTTTTGGAGAAAAAAGCATGATAGTCTGATAATATGACACCAAAAAAAGTCATCAGTGTACATACCGTTTGCTGCCGGTGTCCTCATCACAGACAAAATTCTTACTGTTCTTATTAATGGCGTAGTTGGTAAGATGCATGCACACGTCACTCTAACATGAGAATGGAGAGGGAAAGAGAAATCAGTTAGAGACAAAAGCTACTAGATTTCTACAGATTTTTTTCTTTTTCATTCTGATCGTACAGTAATCAACTCATGTGTGACATTTTATTGTGATATCCTTGATCTCAATCACAATAATGCAGATTATTGTTTAGGTCAAATTTTGCCTTTTCCAATAATACAGGATATACAGTTCTTACCACATTGCTGTGGGTGGGCTCATTGTATTTAGTGGTGCAAAAGCGAGCCAGTCCCTCCTTGTACATAAATATGCTAAACGGGTCACATGACGTTACCAGGATGTAGATACGCAAGTCAAACTTGAATCCGTTAATTATGAATGGCTGCAAGAGAAAATGAAATCACCTTTAAACCTCAACCTGTCTATTTTTGTTTTCATGTACATAGTGTAGATGTTGTCTTAAGATGCTCACCCGGGAGATGTAAACCTGGCAGATCATATCTTCTCCAGCTTTAATGTCTTTGGTTGATTTGGTGATGAAGATGCCTCTGCCTTGGCAACTGGCATCTGGCTTACAGATATACGTCTTGTATTTTCTGGTCCTTGTGTACGCTTGGAAGTCACTGTAACTGCAAAGTACAGTTGGATAAGGTGTTAAAAAGGTGAGACACCCTTCAACAAAGAATGAAAAAACGTCTTCAAAGTGCAAACTGACTCTGCAGGGAGGCACCATGTTCTGGGGAAAATGTTATAATCCTTGGGGAAAAGCTTGAGCATGCGGTTCATGTTTCTCGCCAGTAAGTCTTTGCGGGAAATCTCAGTCATCCCTGGGAAATGGTTGATTTTCTGCAAAGACGGAAAAGACACACACAAGTTTGTTGCTGATGTTGAGTGTTTCCAGGGGAAATATTCTGCGACCATGTGATGCCTGTTGCCAATGGTGTTAATTCATTTAATGTGCAGGACTGAATGTACCCTAAAATAAACTCATCCTCCATCTTCATACCGCAGGCAGATTGGTCATAACCTGCTGGAGTAACTGTTTATTGATTGAAATACCCAATTAGATTACAAATTGGTGGCTTAATCTGAAAGAAATGTTATGAACCATGAAAACTCAACTTCAATCTCCGTTTGATATCTTTCAATTACCAGACATTTATTTTATAGAATTGGATTCATGGAATTAGGCTTTTATGATAATGTCGGGAATATGAGCATTGGTGAGAATATACCTGGTAACGCTTCATGTCCTTAACACGCTCTAACGACACAGAGCAGTCAGTCCAAAAGAGCGTCCAGTCCTCTCCGTCCATCACCTCTCTGAGGCCATAACGACGAGCAGCACGTCGCACTGAGGGAAATACACAAACACGAGCAGTTTTACAGTAATGACTTAATATTGCTTTGTGTCTTCAGAGGTCACACATCTGAACTTTTTGTTTCCAATGTCATTTAAGAACTAAATGGCTTGTACTGAGTGATTGAGATTGATGATGGACTAATCTCCTGAACATACCACTCTCAAATTTGCAGTTGGTGAGGCTGACGGACAATCATCTGGAAGAGAAGAGAGACAGAAAGGGACAGACGTGTGCTTTGCAGCGGATCCAACAGAACCCACGTTACACTTTTCCCAAACCACAAGGCCAAAAAATAAAAAAAGAATTAAAAAAAAAAAAGCTAAACATATACGTAATAAAAACATACATTTAAAAAGAAATATAGAGTAGATTTAACAGAGAAGTACCTGTTTTTGACTTTCCTCCTCTTTTTCTTAATAATGGGAGAAGGATGGATATAAGTTTTAGTTTTGTTCTCGGCCCCCGAGTGCTCTCCATCATTTTCACATTCCTGCTCAGGAGCAACATCTCCGTCCGGGCTCAGCACAGGTGGAGTCATCCTGGACACGAACAGAGAGAATACGACAGTCAGCCTTGGGTTACCTCAACGTTATACTTAAGCAAAAATACAGAGATCTAATTTCAGAATGACTTAACTTAAAATTTAAATTGGCACATGGGAAAACATTTGAGTAAGTCATTTGGCTTCTGATGTTAATTTGTAATTAGTGTATTTTTGGGATAATAACTGTATCTAGGTGCTGAGCGTAAAAGAATGTCTCACAATCACAGTGGCATTTATAGTTTGTGATAGTTTTCAGATTAGCATAATTCTAATCTTAGCCAACGTTCCATGTCTTTCAAGATAAATATCAGCCACATCTCACATGAGGAAAAGCAGTTAAACAAATCACTTCAATTAAGCTCTTGAAACTTTTTCCAAAGTCTATTTTAAACGCGTTAAATGAGTTAAGACTGTATAGTCCTCTATGAAGTGTTCTGCTTTAAATTCACACCTATATATAATGTTTACAGCCATCTATGATATAGGCCTACATTAAGAATTAAAACCACTTAAAAGCATCAACACTAAACTAATAATACAGCTGTTGTGATTTTTTTTATGAACATCATACTTTCAAGTACCTTTCTTCTTCTTTTTCTTCAATAAAAATCAAACTATTATTTCAAGTCCATCTCATAATCTGCATGTTTCAAACATTTTTAAAATTAATTTTGAAAGGGAGTAACCAATTAACCCATTTTAACTTAAGTACTTAAGTAAGTAAAAGTATGTATTTACCTTCAGATATGTAGTTAAATAAAAGTAATAATCTCCGAAAAGATTTACAATCCACGAAAGTACAAGCTCCTCCTAAAACATACTAAGTACTGTAGTGAAATACTTTTACTTCGTTACTTTCACACCACTGGTGACAGTACGGGCAACATAAATAAATAAAAACATCTAGACAACAAATCTTTCAGCGGCTCAGAGTGACGTCACATTATCACTCGCGCGCCCCGAAACGTCACCCCGAAGGTCAATGTGCTAACTTGAGAATTGTTGCGACATGCAAACAGCGGACGCTCCGCGGATGTTCCGGTGACAGTCGTGACGTTACATCAGGACTCCGCCGTATCATTCTTTGCCATTCAGAGGCGTCTGACGTTTGCAAACGAGTCAGCGTTCGGTCCGGGCGTGACATTACATAACAGACGGAAAACAGTTCCGTATACAACGTCCAGAATAATACGTTTATAACATGCGGGGAGAATTGACAACTTTATTATTAAGACGACGGCATGTCGTCCACAATAATAATAATAATAATAATAATACACTTACACGTATAATAAAACTGCACGTGTGGTTCATCTGATTCCCTGTTGACTATCACATGAGTGTCATAATGTGCCTCCTCACATTCATGTTGTTGTTCATGGGTATTATAAAAAGGTGCCAACGTCTGAGAGTCAGTGGGTACATTGCACCGCCATCAGACAGAGCAGTGGAGGCCTACGTGCTGTTGGTGCACGCTCACACACTGATGTTTGTGTTTGTCAAGTTTATGCTCCATACTGTCAGCACGCTGTCACACAGGCCAAATATAGAATGAATACTAACTATGAGCACACTGCACCCATACAGTGACAACAAAGATATTCTATTCTATATGATATCATGGAAATGACCAAACCATAACCTCCTTTAGTCAACTAGGACTTACTTTTAGCATGCAGAAGAAAATCTGCTTTCAATGCTTAGATGGTCGATATTTTTGTACAACAAACAGCCATCTGCACTCTGACCTGTGCACATTGTATTCAGCCCTAATCAAACGAGCGTCTTCCTCCTCTCCGGTGTCTTGGAGGGTGAAGGTGAGGTTGCGCTAATTGCTGATAATGACTGCAATAGAACACTGGAGTGGGGCACAGCAGTGAGGGACGTCCCAGGTACACTGAGGGAGATTATGGTGCTAGGTTACGGTATTGTGATCCAGTGATTCCACCACACCCCCACCCCACCCTCAACCAGGATTAAGTTGCGGCACAGTGAAGGGCTTGTGTCTGAGGTCCTTTCTCACCGCACAACAACAACAGGTGCATGAGTAAAACTGTTATACTGTTAGCAGTATTTTCTGCTGTCATTAAACATGACGGATTGAGAAAGAATGATGATACATTGTTAAGTGATGTCACAGTCAAGTACAGTTGCTCTAATGTAACCACAATAATTAAAGGATTACAGCCACAGATTAGAAGTCTTGACAAAGGTCGGAATGAACTGAAAATCATAGGTTAGGTTGAGTTTAAAATATCGTATCCAATTTGCAATTATATTCAACAAATGGATGAAATACTAAGCTGCAACCAGCAAGAAGATTTTAAAAGATTAATTTTCTGTCAATCGACTAATTATTCATTGTCCATCACTAGAGTGGATATAATTATGTGGTTACTTCTGCTAAGGAGGTTATGTTTTTGCTTCTGTTTGTGTTTGTGTCCAGCTTTATGTGTAAGCAGGATTATCAAAGCTATTAATGGATTTTTGTGATAACGTTTGGAGAGGAGTTGCCAAGGAACATTATAATAGATTTCAAATTATAGGATAGGATGGGGAGATTTACTTATCCAAGCACAGTTCAATGTTAACAGTGCTACAAATATGCAACAATAATGATGTTTTTGAGTGTACTGATTTAGCACAGTACATTCTGGATGGATCCCCAAAAGCTAGAGAGCTCAATCCAAAGTAATTCCACTATTTTCAACGGATCGATGTCCATTAATATCTTCTAAACTAATAAAGATAGAGATCTGATTCCAGTTATGATGAGTAGGTTAGATTAAAATGTCAACTGAATCTTAGTTATTTGGCCTTTGTGGAGATTAGCGCTCTGAGTGCTTTCTTGTTATAGCTGAATTATACAGATTTCAACTTCCTGTATGTATAGCTGAGCAAATGAATAGTTTGACTAATAGTTTCACCTCTACTCAACCCTTTGCGCTGTCATCCCATGCGCCAAATGTTTTTGTCATCACTGTCATCGGTTGTGTTACTAACCTGCATTGTTAAGCCTACATTTGAATGGCCAAAGGTGATGGAGAATGCTGCCCCCATCCGTCTGACTCCACACCTCTTTGCTGCAGGAATCCTTGGTTTTAAAAGGTGCGTCACACTCTTCTGGAGGCAAACCAAGCGAGTCACATGCCAACGTCCTCCACTGTCTGTATCCTAGTTCAACAAAATACTAAAGTAGCATCATCACAGTGGTGTCTCGCCCCAGATTGACTTACACACCCAAACAGCAAGCCCAGCATGGATCTGGTTTGCAATTAGAAACTGTGGGGACAAACATCTGATCCCTAATGACAAGGTGGAGAGAAAATGAGAAGGAGAGCTCAGCAGGGAGGAAGAGGAGAGGGGTAGTCTTTGATATTTGTTCAGTGAAACAGGAGAAGTGCCTTTCAGCACCCAAAGCTGTTACATTTAAACCTGTGCTGAAAGTAGCACAGCAGTATCTGGTGTAGGTGAAGTGGCAAGTACACCACTGGTCATAGCCAAGCTGAAATAGAGCACCTTCAATTGAAGCTTGGTCTTCCATGGCAGACATTAAAAATAAAACACAGGCACAAGAAGGTGTCAGTCAAAAACATGGCTAAACAAAACAGAAAGCTGCCAAACAGGACATTGAACCCAGTGCTTCCTGTTGTCACAGCAGCTAAGCAGGCATTAATCAGATTCAGAAAGAACAAACTTTGTATGACAATATATTGGATATGTATTGCAAATAAATCAACCCCAGTGGTGAAGATGAATTCTGCTAAACAAACATTTTTGACAGCTTCACAAAGACTTTCTTGCTTTTGTGCATTTCCTAACTTGCAATTCTGCAAGAAACTTTGAGACACTATTTTGACACTGAATTCCTGTTACGAACATTTGTCATAGTTTCAAATTCAGGCGGAGAGTGTATCTATATAACAAGATGTTAAGCCATATGGGGAGATTAAAAATACATGGAATTTTTAGGCATAAGATTAAGTATTGAATGTAATTAAGCATGATTTTTGGGGATAGCGGGAATGGGCAGTTAAGAGACTGGAGTGGGACCTAAGTTCAGGAGAGTTTATTTGTGCAGCCCAAAATCAAACAGAACATCTCACTAGGCTTAATCATGCATTAATGTGACCTCAGATCTGTAAGACAAGGAGAATCTCCCCAAAACAATCTTAGCATGTAAGGAAAAAAGAGAAATCTCAGCCACGTGTCAGGAGCTATAGGTAGGTAAGCAGATATTTCAAAAGAAAGAAATCAAAGATGTATTAATTGTGAAAAATACCTAAAAAAACTATAAATATGAGAAACAAAGAGTGCTAAAACTCTAACAAAGAAACAAGTCAAACAATGAGAAGCACTGACCCAACCTAACAAACCTTAAGTATCATCACAGAGCTAAACAAGTAACACGTGGCATGAGTTGTTTTTTTTTACTAAAAGAACAATAATTAAACTTTAAATTTATTCTTCAATGAGACCACTGTTATGTGTCAATAATTTGTCACAACAACATCAAATAATAATAGGTTAACAGTTTTTACTGATATGATTTTTTTCAGCAATTTTCAGTCATCCCATATACCAGCCAGGGCACTTAAAACACACACGTCGATCTTGGACTGGGTTGACAGCACAGTTGTCAATTATATACACTTGTAGCATTATTACACTTAATCAATGTTTCGACAGCATTATGATAGTTATACATCATTGTGTACAAATGAACTGGCACAGGCTGAAATATTCAGCAACACCTGCTGGATAACTGGCTATGCTCATGCAGTTAACCAAGCAGCTTTGAAATGTTGTGCAAATCGAGTGAAATCTGGGGGAATAGCATTGTGACGCGATGGGCCTCTCATAAGTAAGTTCACTGAAGTCATAATTTTGTTGTCTGATAATGAGTGCAAAGCTCGCCAATTGCGGCGTAATGAAGCTCATTATTTACACATTTTCAGCCTTGTGGCCTTGCCTGACTGCGATTGGTACTGTTGCTATGGTAACCCAATGCTGACGTCGCCCGAAAGCGGAAGCGTTCTTACGTTAAGTATCTGTGCGCTTAATCTATAAAGTTTAGAACCACAACAAACATTTAAATATATAATTACCGGAATAAACTGCAGTCGCGCTGTCGGTGTGGGCTGTAGCCTCCCGTTGATTTGCTGGGGTTGATTTCCAGAGCTCATGTTAGTCAAGACGTCACCACGGCTCGTGTCACGTGATCTTCCCGGTTCTGCCCTCGGCTAATAGCAAGCGTAGGATGTGGGAGCTCTGATTTCTGATTGGTTGTTGGTCTAGTAATGAAGACCGGCATATCCACAAGTGTGCGCGTAATTATTCTCCCACCCAATTTTGATATCAAGGACGTAGATATTGGTCAATTTCTGTCACGTGAAATAAAACGTCTTTTTTTTTTTTTTTTTTTTTTACATCGGCTTATGTAGTTGTAAAGTCAGGGTACATAACCTTACGGAAGATTATTAGGGCCAATTTAAAAAAAAAGACATCGTCGCTTTTCGATTAGAATTATGAGATTAAAGAAAGAACTCGGAAAAATGTTAGAACTCTGAGGGGCATAGGGGGCAGATCAGAATTCCGCATGTAAACTCAAAATTCTGAGAAATAATTCAGTATTGACTACAGACTTCTGGACTCGCCATCTTCTTGTCGAATTCTTTTCGAATCTCGGGTGGGGACGTGAGATTTTCCTAGCTGTGTATCTATACAAGACATGACATTGATGATGTCCAAAAGGAGATCTTTTGACGGGGGACCATATAGAAAAACATTTTATTCTACGATTACATTGCTTTACAGATCACATTACAAAATCGTAGGTTATAAAAATTTTGTATTTCTTCACCCCTAAGCGCAGTATCATTAATGTTGATAAGCGGTTTTGCTGTTGTTAAATCGTCTGCATCGTGGGCCAACCAAAAATTAACATTATGTGATATTCGGACATCCTGGGACTATGAGCAGCTGCAACTGGTTAAGCAATTATATACCAATATGCAGATAATTATTTTATCCAGATGCTTCAATAGAGTGGTGGTGATCCGGGTTTTTACAAATTAAACGGATATGCTCTAAATATTTCTTTTTTTCATTTCAGTTCAAGTCTTTTTCCAGTGTATGACAGACCTTACTTTCAATGCAGCTGTGGACGTCAAGAAGGAAAGGTATGTTAGCTCCCTCTTGTGGTATTATTTTGACACTGCGGATTTGAGGACGCGTGGAACGTGGAAGTGCTTAAGTTTGACTACATTTCCCAATGTACACGCTACAAAATTAGATGCCTTCAATTAAATTGGAAATACAATTATTTCAGTGTGCTCAATTATATAAGTGCGGAGGAACTCTGCCGACCTGTGTAAGTAAATCAATGTTATATGCACTTAAAGAAACGTGATTTCTGATTGTTATAAAGCTGTTAAAAATAAATTTTAACCAGTGCCCATGTTGCCCAGAGTTCCAATTAACTACACTACAAAAGTGCATAAACGGGTCGTGTCGTATTTATGATGCTACATTTCCTGAGAAAGATCCAAGATGCACCTGAACGCATCGGAGAAATACCGTCAGTTCAGTTGAGTCGTGGTGTTCAATTTTCAGAAGTGGATTGACTACAAACATGTAAGTTCAGGGCTTTATTCCAGACATTCCATCATAACTTACGTTTTACTAGTACAGCGCGTTGATTTAAAATAGTAAAGAGCGCTAGCGTAAACAACATTACTCTTTTGGGAGCGGTGTTTACAGTCAGTTTCGGTTTCTTTATTGTATTTTGTACTTGTAACAAGCGGACACTTTTTGCATTTCTATGACAAAGTGCTTATGATTAAATGTCATACTCTGGTGAGCGAAACAAATGATGTTACGAAAGATTATATTTGCTTTTCAAGTTGGAGGAAGTGAGTCAGAGTTTGTCTTGGGTGAGCACGCAGTTTGTCAACGAAGTGAAAGCAATGCCGTGGCTACGCAGGAGACTTTAACAAGATACACTACTGTAGTAATAACAGACCAGCTTGTGGCACCTGCTGTCTTCAGTCAGACTAATGAAGAGTTATGTTCATCTATCTCTCTGTCTTTCGATCTATCTGTCGATAGGCTGATACAATGAATCCTGACAGACCTGTTGTACCCTGTATGGAGAACTCTGCAGAAGGTGCAGCAACCAGGGAGTCCTTCTCCCAGGTCATTTTCAATGACATCCCGCACTCATATCCACCTGCAGCCCCTGTGACCTGCAGCTACACCCTATGTGCTAACTTCCAGCCCAACACCAGAGATTGGGTGGGCATTTTTAAGGTGGGTGATTGGGTCTTGGTGTAATATCTGTATTGGGGATTTACTGGGGTGTCTCTCTGAGTCATTTACAGTTCTTGCTGTACAGGTAGGGTGGATCACAGCAAAGGAGTATCATACCTTTGTGTGGGTGGATCCAAGTCTGGATGTGGTTGGGGAAGAGTCAGAGACCAAGCAAGTTGTTTTTCATGGTGAGAGATTTTCACTTTTCTTGGGTTGATGCAGTTCATTATGTTGTATAATTGCTTTACAGCTTTCTACCAAATAGCTACAGTAAATCCTTGTATCAGTTTATTAACCTAATAATGAGAAATCTTTCACATAGTCATAATAGGACTCTTATATGACTTAAGGTTCTCCATATTAGATTTTTACCATTACAACTGTGTCTTCTGTCAACAAATATTATAACACCTGTGCCAGCAACTAAGATCCTTATTTAACAGTTTCTTCTATTTTTGTTCCATTAGACTACTACTTGCCTAAAGATGACACAGAGTTCTATCAGTTCTGTTACATTGGCAGTAATGGCCATGTTCGAGGAGCCAGTACCCCTTTCTGTTTCAAAAACCCAATGGAACAGACCACAGAGAGCAGCCTCGCTGATGACATTCTTGTTATTACAACAGAGGTATCAAATGCTTTTTTTGGCACAGTAGTACATGTGATATGATAGATAAAGAGCAAAGGCTAGTGAATGTGGCCTTACCAGATTATCAGGGTAGTATGTTTTGTTAAAACAGAGACTCCAGTAGAAATACTCATGAAATCAACAAGCCATTTTCTAAACTTAGGCATTGATTTTTGGAGCTGTGTGCAAAAGAGAGAGAGAGAGTTTATATCTCATGAAAGCACATCTCAGTCTTTACTCCAAAGTAAATCAAGTTTTTATTGACATGTGTTTTGTTTGTACCAGGTACAGATGGAACAAAGTCTACGTGAGAAAGCTGAACTAATGAAAGAGCTACATCAGATGAGACAGGAAATAAAAGACGTGCAATGTTCTCTACAAAAGCAACAAGTGGAAGTCATCAACTTGAAGGTCTCTTTATCTTGGTCTTAAAGTACAAGAGAGAAAATAATGACAAAGGAAGGAGTTGTATTCCTGTAAACATTGTTTGCTTATTTTCTATAGGAACAGAATGAAGCAAAACAGCAGGAAAACAGTGAAATTATGAAGCAAATGGATCAAATCAAGAAAGAAAATGAAAGCCTCAGAAGCACCACGAAGGACAAACAGCAGGAAATTGATCATTTGAAGGTTTGTTTGCGGTCTGGTTTCTGAAATCCTCTTACGTAATCAGCATGCTACATTTGAGTCATTTGATATTACTTTCTAGGAGATAATGAGCCAAAAGACAAAGCAGCTGGAGATACAGTCACTGGACAGTACTGAGCAGGAAAAACAAACTCAAGGCAGAAATTTGGGTCAAGCATTACAACAAATGGAGGCAACTGCACATTTATCTTGTTGTCAAATGATCTGCCAAACAATATTACATACAGCTTGAAGTTATAATCGATTTCCTTCTTTGGTATGTGTCAGGAGAAATACAGCCAGGCTGTGGTTAAGATCAACCAGCTCAAGAAGGAACGTGAGGACCTGAAGGGGAGGGTTAATATGCAGTGTGAAGAGATTGCTGAGTGAGTCAAGACTGCACTTATGTGTATTTATCATGACAACAGAAAAAAACCCCAACAACGTTTAAAGCCCAATGTATTGTGTTCTGCCCATGAACTTGTCTGTGTTTTAGACTGAATCAAAAGGTCAGCAAAGGGGAGCAGGAGGTGCTCAAACTAGCAGATCATCTTCAGCTTCTACAGGTAGCTCTTCCTTTTCATTAAGAATACAGTATTTGTGCTCTAGGTTAAATTATAGGTCGTAGCTTGTAGCTGCCCTGCTTGAATGGGCAGTACAATTAATTTATTAAAAAAAGACATCCTAATTTTATCCCACTACATTTCACAAGGAAATATTGTGCTTGTGTCAACATTCTTTCAAAAGTAAATACAATTAAAGCATTCACAGACTTTTGACTGATCAGAGAGTATAAAAATCCACAAAACAAGATTTTGTTCACATCTGATTTTTGGGTGCAGTATCTCATCAACCATCTTTCAGGATTTCATTGTTCCATTGTTATTTAAATGTTTGCTGTACTATGGGCAGATGGACCTTCAGAGCAGTGAGAAAGAGAAGAGGAAACTGACCTCAAAGCTGGAAGAGTTGCGTGGCCTCTCTTTCAACACGGAAGAACTGAAACGAGAGAACCAGGAATTACAGAGGAGGCTGTCAGAGCAGCAGTCTCTGCAGAACATTCCAGTTGATGATCTGAAAGTAAGTAAGGAAAAAATAAGAAACAACACTTAGTTTCACATGCATATTTGAGACACATGGTTCGGATTCCAGCATATTCCAAAGATATGTCTTCTTGGGAGCAGTGTCATGCTCTGCTTAAGCAGCTGCAGGATGCACAGGCACTACTGGTTAATGAGATGGAGAGATCCAAAAGGAACAACAGCCGAGCAGAGCAAATGCAGCATGAGATGCAGGAAGTTGTGGATCAGCTGAACTGCTTAGCTGGAAGATGTGAACAGACACAAAGGAAGAATGACAAACTGGAGGTCAGTGCCATGGCTGAGGTCATGTCTCTTTACGTTGCTTAACTTAAAATATTCTCATTGATTACTTTTGACAGGTAAAACTTTCTGCCTCCAAAATATCAACTTTTAAGCTTAAGACATTTCAGCAGATTTTAATTTCCCCAAACCATGGAGGAGCATAAATCCACAATCTCACTGGACAATGACATTAGAATATTTGTCATGTCTATTTGCAGAAGAAGGGGGTGAAACCCATTGATCATTTTATATCTAATGTCAAGTCTGTCTTGTCTATTTATATTACGTGTATGGACTGGAGCTGGACTTGCTCTGATCATTTTTTTTTCATATTTTTTCTAGCTACAAGTCAAACAAGCACATGGGGCCATTGCAGAAAAGGACAGCATGATTGAAGAGATGGACAATATGACCAAGATTGAGAAGCAGGAGAAAGATGAGCTCGCTAGAGAAAACCAGGTACATTCAATCAAGACCGTTTGCTTTATTCAGCATTGGGTCTCTTGTTTCAATGTGTGCCCACTTTATATACTGTAAATAATAATAAATAATAAACTGTATTTATTTTGTCAGAATCTCAGAAGAGATATTGAGGGACTTCGCAAGGAGTTGGCTGATGTCCAGGCAGCTCCTCCTGCTGACTCACTACCCACTTTGCCTGATACTCCTCTAAACTCACCAGGTGGCAACACCCCATCCAGCCCCCCGTGGCAACAGCCGGACACACCTGCAGAACCTCATTATGACAACATTGGTAGGTTCCACTCTGTGTGTATAACTTGTATGAAACGATAACAGTAAATTTAAGCCCACATATAGTATATCATTACATATAAAATAAAAGAAAAACTAGTAGGGACATACTTTTGCCAAGGCTGAACATTCCCCATATGATTCTGTCTTTTAGTGATGAACTTAAACAAGTTATTGATTAAACCATAACCTAACACTTTTTGAAGAATGAGTTATGTCCTCTCCCTGCGAATTATAGCAAAATTGTGATAATTGACCCAAAATAGTAGGTGATACAAACGTCTTTTGTAAATGGCAGAAAACTTTTTGAGATATCCTGCTAGTAGACAGATATACGGAAATATAAAACATAAACCTCGTAGGCAGAGGTAGTAACGAACACTCAATGATTCATAATTTGGCGTTTACTAACTTGCTTCTTTTTTTTCTTTTACAGAATGCACTTCTCACACAGAGGAGGAGGTATGTTAAATCTTTCTATTCAGTGGAACTTTTATAGAAATGTGTTGGTGGCCACGCCAAGTAGGATAAGCCTCTAATGGCACACAATTCCTCTCTTAACTACAATTTGTCCATTTTATCTTTTTTGGCATTGGTGCTTCCACACATTTATGTATTAGTGCTATGAAACAGACTGTATAAGTGGTTGCAAAACAGGTATTTGTAATGTTACAGACAAAGTATTAGCAGTGGAACTTAGCTGTATTTCTAGCTATCCTTAATTAACCGGCAATCAATAAACCAATTGAACCTACTAAGACTGGCCTAAAGTCAACTCAGCCAAAATTAGTTTAGGAAAAAAATCAAAGAGGCTCATGTGGCCTCACACAAGCCACGGATGACTTCTCTGTTGACACATATGACGCAAACTTCAAAATAATCTGGTTGTTGCTCACAGTGTGCCGTTTCTATTTCTGTGTTAGCGGCCCTTAGTGTGTCGGCACTGCCAGGAGAGCTTCCCCGGTATTACCCAAGATGAGCTGGCACAGCATGAGCAGAGTCACAAAGTCTGTCCCTTCTGTACTCTCATCTGTGACAACTTGGAGCAGTCTGTGTTTGAAGATCACGTCTATGGCCATGAGGTGTAAGATGTATACACAAGTGTCCTACAATATGATCCATATGCCTGCAAAAACATTTACTCATCTTGTAATTTCTGTGGTCTTACTAGACAAAAACACAGGATGCAAGAATATGGCATGGTCCATGAACCTAAAATGTATTTCGTTAAAATGACTTGTATATGGCTTTTGATTGGTTTGGTATAATATCTTTTCCTTAATCTTGGAATGTTTCTGTTGTCTAGAGTAAACCCAAATTATATCGATTATTCATTTAATCCTCTATCTGTGTAAGTCTCAAAATGGCACCTTAAATTACTGTAAACTGATGCACAAAATTTAACACAAAATGTCAACAATTACATAGTTCTGTAAAATAATTATGTCCCTTGAAACACAAAATTTATGTCATGTATCGTAACTAATCTTGCTATTAATAATAACCACATGTTACTGAACTGAGGTCTTCCTGGTTGATATGAACTTGAACTCAATTCAAATGCTTAAATGAAAAGGTGTTTACATTTTAATGCAATGTACAGTATGTGTTTAAATCACCATGTTGACAAAAATTAAAACTATATCGTATTTTTGTCCCCCAAAATACACTGAATAATCGAACAATATTCTCTTGTGAAATTTGCCCCATGATCACCAAAAACAACATGACATCTCACATACACAATAATGGAAAGTCAGAAACACTATATTCCGCTTTCAGTGACTCTTTCATACTGCATATAGATTGTAGTCTTTGCATAGATGTTGTAACTAAGGAGAGCCGACAGAGCACCAAGTTTACCCCTCTGCATCCAGAACATGACTTCAGAGGGAATTCACTCTCCCTGCCAGCACCACAAATCAGCCAAGTCCATCACATGCTCCTTCCCAGAAGCCACATTTTGTTTACCAACATTTCTCTACTCCGATCAAAGTCCAAGTCTACTCCTGTTCCTAGGGTGTCATCTGATTGGCCTCCTCTGGTGTGACATCACGGGACGTCAGCTCAGAGAAGAGTGCAGGCAGCCAGTACTGTGGTTCAGCAGCAGCTTGAGAGTCTAACCAAGCCAGTCCTTCTTTCAGCAAATGATCCTGGAAATACAAGAATATGGGTGAAGGGGTATGCACTATACAGCCTGAAAGCAGAGCGGCACTTCCACTTCCAAAGCACTTACCAGGACATGACAAGCCCTTTCCTTCTCCCATTTTAGACTGTCCTTGATCTCACTCACTGTAACATAGCCCTTCTTCTGCAAATGAACATGGATGCATATATTAATTTGTGGTATGTGTAAATATTGACACATTATAAACCTTGAAAATCAGGTTACCTCTGCCAGCTGCAGGACTACGGTATGATCCATGTTAAGTTCTGCTGGGACTGACTGCACCAGATACGAACCACCAACAGGAATCATCCCAAAACCATTTCCCATGACCTTCAGTTTCTTTATGGCTCTCACCAAGTCATCTCTGGGAACCACATGTTTGATGAGTTCAATAATCACGTAATGTAGCCCTGACAATTGCACATTAACAGACCAAAAACATATAATTCATTGTCCATACATTACTTGTAAACTATTTAAGATTTAATTTGTTTGGACAACGAGTACTGTTTATATCAGTTACTTGCCTTGGGGCTTATAGGAACAATGTTAGTTCATATCTTGTTCTAGCCGACATAGATATTAAGTGATAGCTCTCTCAGTTTAAATATAATTCAGCTTCTCAGCTTAATATATAATTTTCAAAATCCTGTTTTCTCCCTGCACATTGTCATGTGGGGTGACATAGTGATGACATGTGGGGTTACAAACTGATGACATACAGACAAGGTTCATCATCATGTCATCAATGGATATGAGGAATCGTCCCAAAACATTTTCCTGTAACACTAATAGTATTATAGGAATCTGTATAATGCATGTATAATGGATAATGAGTACTGTGAAAGAATAAAACTTGATATAGATGACTTGATCAGTAATAGCATATGCTCTTAAACATAAAATATTAAATTGGTAACACTCACTGGCTCACATCCTGAGCGTATTTTCCTCTTCCCTTCAACACTCTCAGATGGAGTTCATCCAAAGTAATAAGCCCTTGAAGAAGACACACAACAGCTGTTTCTAAAGCCAGGAATAAACTCATACTGCATTGTTTGGTTAATTGCATGATAGTATGTTCGTAGATCTGAAATTGACTGATTATCTGTCACTCTATCATATGGATTATTGGGATTAACTGAGTCAAATTGGTTTCTAGATGAAGCCTTTTCCTGTATGGGAAGATAATTAAGTCTGAGGGGACCAAACCATCTGTCCATGGTGGGTGCTAAACTAGTTCAAAGACACAATCAAGGACAGCAGCCAGCTAGTACATAATTGCACATTGACTTTGTCCATCTAGTACAAAGTCCTAATCATATTAGTTTTATTATAAAATCCATCCTAAATTCCAGCCCTACATGCAACTTCTCATCACTTACACGACATAATGGTAGTGTTAGACAGCCGTTTTATATTATTTACACAAACAATAGTACAGTCCTTTCTAAAAAAAATTGTGTCAGCCAGGTTAAGAACGTGTAAGTCAGCGCTTGTATAAAAGAGCTGAGATGTAGGAATTGTTGAGTCATAATGACTGAGTGTTTTGACAGAAGATTTACAAACCTCCATTTCTGTGTTTCAAAGCCAGGCACACTTCGATAATCTGTACGCCAAGCTCATAATAGAAGTCACCAACACCAAGCATCTCTGACCAAAAACCTTTGCCAGCTGTGGAGGGAAAACTTGTTTATTAAATTGTATTATACTTACAGTGTGCATTCAGAGATATACACTGAAAATTCTCACAAGCAAGTGGGTCAACTCCAATAGTGGCACACATTTCCTGAAACTGGACTCTGAACTGTGAGCTCTTGCGGATCTCTTGTTTATGCTTGCTGGCAAACTGCTCCAGGTGGGACTTGAAGGTTTCGAGCTGCTTTGACATCTGACAGAAATAAAACAAAACAATACATAAGCCAATAATTCCATCTTAAATGTGCTTGTGTAGAACATTGATCTTACCTGGACAATTTGGTCCTCTGCAAGAACATTCCCTCTTTCCTTATATTTAGCCTGCGTTTGAAAAGAAAACAGAGGGTAATAAGGAGATGAGAATTATGTTTTCCAAGTTCAAAACACAATGTTAGTATGTGCCATACCTCTGCAAGCTTCTTTTTGGCAATAGCTCCCGCACCAACTCCTCTACGGTGCATTTTGCTGCTTTCTTCTTCACCAAAATAGTAATAACTGCGTTAAGAAACGTAACGTTGACAAAGTAGTAGCTAACTTGGCTAACTACAATGACTTTCTCTCGTAATGTCGCTGCAATTCACAGGCGCTGTGTTTTCACTTCAAAACACAAATATCGAATGATGTCAACGATTAGAATACTGCGAAATTTTGAAGTGCGTCAAATATACAATTTTCGACAACCTCAAATTCATTATTACTGCAACTCTTTCTCTGCTGTTTCCATTTTAATCACAAGAAAGAAACACTTCCTTGTTGATGCAGTGAGCTACAGATTGAACACCGCCCCATGGTGGCTTGGTGAGTATACAGCAGCTGTATTATAGTACAATAGAACTGCTCTTAGTTGCAGGCATTTTGAGACGTGGGATCAATGGACAGGAAGACAGTTTGAATCATTCTTGTGATAAGGATAAATAGTATAAATTTGGATATAAAAGAAAAACACATCTTGCTTTTGCTCTTTTTTTATACACATTGAGCTTCTTCGCGTCATTAGCGTTCCTTTTACTTGAGGCACGCTGTTCAATTAGACTGTTTTTTATATGTTTAGTAAGATAATTTATTCCTTTTAACAGTACTAACAAGCTTTAACTAAGTATGACATTGATCTTTTAGTTGCTGTACACGTTGAGACTTAAACCAGCAGAGGTGTGGCGCCCCCTGGTGGAGCCCTACTGATACAAACGTTCAAAACACAAGAAATGGCCATCTCACAAATTACGCATGCGCAGTAGTCGGCGCTTTAAAACAAGTCTTGAGGAGGGAACATGAAGACACATGCAGGTGGACTTGTATAATAGTCGAGGTAAGATAATAGCAACCACCTACATGTGCTTGGAAATATTGCTCTTTGAGCTGCATGTGCAGCGACGTGTTCGCTATCACCGCCTCGCTCCGGACAAGCAAACTAGCCGGCTAAATAGCCGGCTAGCTAGCTGTTATTGTTTTTCATGGTTTCCCGAGAACCAAAATGGAGGATTCGGCTGATGCCAGTGTCCTACACAGCCACTCCCGAGTCCTTGTAAGAAGCCGTGTTACTGAAATGTCCGCCCAGATTCCTAACTGGGCTTCCCAATATGCTTTGTTTGCCACACAAATGTCGCCTTCGTGTCTTAACTGCAGGGCTAATGTAGTTTAGCATGTATTTCAATCCCGACTAACGAATTTAGGGAAAGGATGCCCGGGATCAGTCACACTTTTGATGTTAACGTTAGTTTATTCTGTGTGTTACAGTAAGCACATCTTTTCCCATCAACAAAGAGACGCAGTGCATTCGGTTAAGCGCGATATGCTAACACGTGAGATGTGTTTCTGTTGTATTTTGCAGGATAGAGGCTGCTCAGTTCACATGGGAAGTAGTTGTGGCCGAGTTGCATCGCCGAGGTGTTGCAGAATGAGAAGTCGCTGTGTTCGCCATGACTCTGAGATCGACGCTGTTTCCAAATACAGGATTCAAGCAGAACGCTGACACCACCGACTTTGATAAAACACATATCGGGGTCGCTACTGTTAATGCCGTAAGCATAAAGAGGGAGTCCCGTGACTTTGTTATAGATGTTCAAGACGTACAAGGGGGTGAGATCCCAAGCAAATCAAAAGACTTAGACCAGAATTACATGACAAGCAAAGTTGCCCTTGCTGCCACTCTTGCAGAAGTAGTTAAAGGAGAGAATAAAACAGTGGGGATATTGTCCCCTGTCAGACAAATGGGGGGTGAGGGAACCCCAGTGAAAGGTAAACCCCTCTCCATTGACAATATGGATAACCCTCAGATGGCTTTGAACAATAACCCCAAGGATGCTGGTGCTGAGGACAGCGTGAAAGGAGCTGTCCCAGGAGTTCTTGGCACTGCATCTATTGAACTCTCTTCTGAGGGCAAATGGAGGAACATCAGGAAGACCCCTGCCAATCCCCACACACAAGCCAACTGCCTCCGACAGATTCTTCTGCTCCAACTGGACCTTATTGAACAACAACAACAACAACTGCAATCAAAAGACAAGGAGATAGATGAGCTCAAAGCTGACAAGGAGACAGTATGTAAAAGTTATACACTGTTGATAAGCTTAGGTGCTGTATACAACGTGTTGCCTTTTTACACTCCATTTAAAACTTTGTAGCTTATGACATGCTGTCCACTTTCCTTTGAAAGCTGCTTGCTCGGATTGAGCGCATGGAACGTCGCCTGCAGCTCACACGGAAGGACCCACCACGTGACAAGCGGCTCTTCCAGCCCTTGGAGCCATGGACCCCTGATAAAGAAGACATGTGGGATCTGGATGTGGAGGAGGGTCCGCAGCCAAACCCATCCACCCCACTTCCTTTTAGTCGGGGTGGCAAAGGACAAAAGAGGTAAAGTAAACAATTGCAGGGACATTGCTCTGCCTGTGATGAATCAAACCTCAGTTGTGAATTGTTAGCAGAAAAGGTATACAGTCAATTGCAAAAATAAAATTTTCTGTATTCTGATTTGCTCTGTTTTCGTCGTGTCATTAGCCCTATAAAACCTACCAACACCAGTATTGCTTTACTTTCCTCATACAGGAAATCTTGCTTTGGAGACTCAAAACTTCAGAAATCACGGGGCAAGAGTTCCAAACTGAGCCCTCAGAAGTCAGACATTCAACCTGGCTCTCCCAATCAGAGAGAGCTGCGCAATAAAGAGACTCCAGAGAAGATGTTGCCTATGAGGTCTGGGGCGGAAAAGGACATTTTGATTCACTGCAAAGAAGAGTGTGACCTCAGCTGTCAGATGGAAGAGCTGCCCTTCATGTCTACCACAGAGATGTATCTGTGCTGCTGGAACCAGCCTCCTCTATCACCTCTGCGTGAGACTTCCCCAAAAAAGGAGGAAGAGGTGGCCAGTGAGTGTACTCCACATGAAGTATATGATATACTGTTTTTAATCCTAAAAATGAATCCTTTTAATAAAGGTTATTATAGCAAACACACTGAAAATATGGTAAACGATTAATAACTGTCCTGGCTTCATTCATTGTTCTCTTCCTAGTTCCATCTTGGAGGGAAAACTATATAGAACCCTTGGATACACATGACACATCCTTTGAACCCCCTGAGGTGAGCCATTTCTATGCCAACCAAACAATACTTAGAGGTGCAAAGTTTGGACTTAACTTAAAAGCATATAAACTATGCTATTGCACTTATGAACTTGTTTTTCCATCAAGATGCTGGATGACGGTGTATATCTAAAGCGACACATGAAGTTGGAGTTGGATGAGAAGAGAAGAAAGAGGTACACGTCACTGACAGAAGTTATTTTGAACTATGAATAAACATTTCCTGGCATTTGAGGAGTTTGGATGCAATTTGTTGCGCATAGACGTCAATGTCTCCATGTTGTCCACCATGTTGACAAACAAGGTGACAACAGGTTTTTGTGTGTAGCTTGTTTATAGCAACCTGTTCTCCATAATCCATAACAAAACAAGTTGAACAGCTTATCACATATAAAACTTAACAATGAAAACTACACACATTCAACGAGACAACATGGAATCTTATTGACAAAAAGGCAGCTAAATATTACAATTTCCAAGTTGTAAAATTGGTATTTCCTGATTTCCAACAGCATTCGACCACAGCATTAGGCTACACCTCTTGAGACTGGACACAAAAACACGCACAGAAAATGGGCACGTACTATGTTGTAACTTTTGTCGCCCTGTTTCCAATGTGTGTTATAGGTACAGATGCACACAACAAAAAAAATCTGCACATATTCAGCTTCACCAACATTCCTTTTAACAGCTAATGGACCCCAAACTAACTGTTGTTTGTCATTTCTGGCTTCATGTGATGGTTCTGATTTATTTGTAATTTAGTTTGTAGTTTGGTCTGCATCTGAACTTTGGCTTGGACTTTGACAAGCCTTTGCAGAAGCTAATGTGATTTTTATGGTTTCTCCTTTTTTTGTTTTTACTGTTTCTGCATCTTACTAATTACGTCTCTTTGTTTTCAGATGGGACATTCAGCGAATCAGAGAGCAACGGATGTTTCAGCGTTTGCAGCAGCGTATGAACAGGAAGAAAGTTGTTCAAGAGACTGAACCAGAGCTTTCCTCTTTCTATCCCGAGACTGAAGATGGTACATCAGAGTTATTGTTTTAGAGGATTACATTTTCTCTAATCTGTTATAATTATGCAAAAGATTTTACTTAATTCTTATATTTCTGTCAGTTGAAGCTATAGTGATCACCCCTTTCCTTCCTGTGGTTGCGTTTGGCCGCCCATTACCCAAACTCACGCAGCAGTAAGTTGGAACTGCATGGTTTTCCTTCATTGGTGCTTCATGTCATGTTTGCTACATAGAGACCTCAGATGGTTATCTACAGTTATTAAAATAATTTTTGAAATTCGAAGAAAAAAAGTAATTTACAAAGTGATGGTATGAGTAAGAAACCTGCTTAATGGGATTTTTTTTCTTCAGGAACTTTGAGCTGCCTTGGCTGGATGACAGAAGCCGATGCCGCATCGAGGTCCCCAAGAAACACACGCCTCATCGGACCTGTCGGAAGTGAAATCGGTGTGGTTTCTAGTACAGAGAGATGCCACTCCATGCCCAGAGCCGAAATAACACATTACCTTGTCTGGAGAAAGACAGTCACCAGTTGCTATGTATAACTGCTGTCACTTTCACTCTGTTGATGAGTAAACAACTGTCTAGTTTCAACATGTCACCACAAACCATCTGTTCTCAGCAGAATGGTGGAGAACGTGTGGGCGATGGGGGGAAAAAAACCTGCACCATTAGTTATTCTTGATATTTTTAGTCCCATTTATACCTCACTAAAGGAGACTACAGCATTGATGACACAAGATTACAGTCCCTGTGTTAGCAGCTACAAGTTATTACTTCAAAAAAAAAAAAATCACCATTGTATGCATGTTTTGTGACATATTTGAAGTACATTTTGTAGCAGCTGTGCCATTTTATTTTATTTTGTGAATATGGAGCTCCTGTCACTTTTTAAAAATTGCCAGGGGACTCTAATCTTGAGTGTTTATTTTGAAAAAGAAAATTGTGCTGCCATCTTGACTGAAAAGTAAAGCTTGAATTGTATGTCCTGAGCAATATTGACACAGCTAGTGTTTGGTCTGGATCGAGCGTTCATTCATTCTCTCTGCCTAGGTAAAAAAATGTCAAAATTTGACTACATTGTGCTGTGTATTACCTATATTGCTGTTCATACACAACCTTAAATAAGACTTATCAATGTACTATGTGTTAAGTTTTGGTCCACACTTGGCATGACTGCATATTTCTGAAAAATTTGCAGTTCTTGAGCCGATCAAAGAAAGAAAGAAAAAAAAACAAACAATGAATTGTTCTCTTGTCAATGCTTTGCTTGATCAAAACAAAGTTGTGCAAATTACACAGCCTGGCATGAAAATGGTCACTGGTTACTGTTTTGGGGTCTATTAGTTTTTTTGTGTGACTTGCATGGGCAGTATTAAATCCTTTCCAAAATATTTGATAGCATGGCTTACATATAAATGGAGAAGTGTCTCTGCTCATTGGACTTAAAATATTAACAATATGCTGTGGTCAACTTAAACAGCCCATTAGATGATCTAAGAACAACAATGAAATTATCATTTTTAATATTCTGATCTTTACAGTATACTTTCCTGCAGTAAATGTTAGGCTATATGTATGCATTGGTCTTTTAAGAATGCAGTTTACTGACACTTAAGGGAACCATTTTAGCAGCTTAGCTGTAGTTGTAGCTGTTCACCAGTTTGCTGTCTAACATGCTGCCAGTTAATCGCTCCCTTTCTCAGTCAGTTACAGCATACGATCACAGTGACTGCACATTTTCTTTTTGCTTGTTGGCTGCATTTGCTTGTCTGTTTACTTATGATGCAATGGCTTTCTGCATCTTAAACACAACTGCCAAGCATATGTATAGGCAGATTTTGGAAATACAAAGCTGTTTTTTCTGTACATAGCTTTCAGAAACAAATGTACATAAAAAAACATGGCTGTTATTTTTTTATTATTTAATGTTGAAGTGTTGAGTACATTCAATATTGTTCTATGATTATATGTTGACGAAAATTGAGTTTTGAAAGTTACAGATTTTTGGAATAAAAGTAATTAACGTCTTTCATATATATGTTATGCAGTTCTCCAAGAATTCTGGTTATGTAGAACTCAAACTACACCTGCATGTGACTCATTTAGGAACAGAAATCTTAAATCTATCCTAAAATACAAGAGTGCATCTTTTTCATTTTATTTACTTATTTCTTCATTTCTTATTCTTAGCTTGTCCCATGCAGCAACTTCAGCCTGAGATGGACTTCTTTGGATAAACTAGCATCACTCTCAATTCAAAATTTAATATGGAAAATGTTTATTAAATCAAGAAAACCAAAAGAGGACAGCCCATCAACAATAAACACCACCTTTTATTAACGTTTCAGTAAGAACCCTCCCAGCAAAACGTCAATAAAAATACTAGACAATAAGTAGCAATTGTGCACCTCCTCTACCTTTGCCAGTTGAGTCAGCTGAGCATTCTTGTTTTTTTACTTAACCCTTTAAACGTTTTGTAAACAAATCCGTCCCATTAGTAGATTCAGACAGAGCATAAATGATGCTGAGATAATATATTGATACACTTTCTGTACACCACATTTGTCTAGACCTTTGACCACCACAAAGTCCCAAAGAAAGTGTCTATTGGAGCTTCAAACATGAGAAAGAAATCTAAGCTAACCAGATGTCCAAAAAGTGCTGATATTTGTATGGGTCAGCCATAAAAAAGATCTTTAAAATCACTGTCTTTCATTTGGGTTCTCTAAAAGATTTTAAAATTACTGTTAATTTCAACTGTGAACCTTGAAGTTAGTATTTACGTACACCCATTGTGCAATAAACTCACTTTCAGAAAAATGTATTTGGCAATGTCTTGATTGACCTAGGAGTGACATAGACCCTTGTCGGCATGTTGATAAAATATATAGTGCACAAAAAAAACACCTCAGACAGAAAGCCATTGAGTTTGATAACATACATTGTTCACTGAGGCTGCCCAGTGTTCACCCAGTCATGCCTTCAAAATAAAGTTCACAGAAACAGTACAGTTGTCAGTGCACTTGTCTGTTGGTTAATGCTTGTTAATCTTTCCGGAGTTTATCAAGTCGCGCCTCCAAATCAGCATCTGCGTCAGCCAGGGCAGCTTGGGGCTCGGCCCTCTTTCCACTAGCAACCGACAGACTTCCTCCAGTGGATGGTAAACCTGAAATATAACCATTGAGTTTAAAATGACTTAAAAAATACAAGGAGAGCACATACAATTTTCTGACATGTCCAACATGGATGTGCCTTACCTGACAGTTCGTCAGACAGATTAAGACCCAGCTCATCCAGTACTTGGGATACAATTGTATCACTGTGTTTGAGGATGACACACACAATTAGATATAACAAGGCAGTTTAATTTAAACCTTGAAATGTGTGGTTTGCAGCAGACTAGATGCCATGTTACTCATATCTGGCCCTACCTCTCCTCCTCATCATCCTCATCACCCATGGCATCATCAATGGCATCATTCATCATCTCCTCCTTCATATCCATGATTTCACTTTGCCGTTCAAATTCCATCATGATCTTCTGAATCTGAGGCAGTTTCAGCTGTGTAAATAATGTACATATGACTTTATTAATGCAGTGGGATAGTGTATTTGCATGTGTGACCTACTCTCAAACACCGTGTTTCAGTGATTATGATGATGCAGACCTGTCTGTTCATGGTAGACATGGCTTTGGCGACTCCTTTCATAGCCTGTGCCATGCTGTTGTTGGATTTGAGTGTCTGTATTTTTAGACTGACAGCTTGGATGCTGGTTTTCATCATGATGAACTTTTTAATGTAGCGCCTTGTGCGAACCAAATCCTTGGCCATGATCTTGACAGCATCCTGTAATGTATACAAGTAATATTCATAAGAAAACAGGACGTGTATTCTATCAATGAGAATTCTACCACCCATTTTCTCTCCTGCTCTCACCATTTGTCCCTGTTTGGCCATTTTCTTTATGTCTGCTATGATCTTCTTCTCCTGTTGCTCTAGTTTCCCTTTCTCTCTGTCCAGGTCTCTCATGGCTCGGTTAAGTGCTCGCTGATTCTCCCTCAGCATCTCTTCTGGAGTCTTCTTTTTCCCAAAGAGGCGGTCCATCTTTTAGAGATACAACAATAGACTGTGAAATATGGTTACACCAAATAGAAATAGTTGTTAGATCCCTGTTATGTAACACAAGGAAACACCATTATATATTATAGTTATAGAGATTATCTATGGATTAAATACAGGTTACCACCTAAAGTGTTATGTCATGATGAAAACAACAGAAAAAGGGCAGAGGCACTTTTTGATCAATCATTAACTTAACACTGAGTTTCAGCAATGAGTTGGTTATCCAAAAGATTACATTTCTCCTGTACTACATGACACAACTGTTCGCTGAACTACGGCTCTTCTCTGCCATCTTTATTGAATACAAGCGAGCTTCAGCAAGTAATGTCAGCGTCACACAGTCAACATTTCTTTGTTTTACTCTCACCGTGTAACGTAGTTCTATCGAGACGAAAATTAGAAACTATTCTGTACGGAGTTGGTCTTCTCTGATTTCTCCTCGACAAAAATTCCAACGATTATTTGTTTTCTTCCTCACACTTCCGGGTATGGGATGGCGTCGCTGCTAGGAAGTGACGTTTATGACGTGACCCTGCCCCTACCAAGATTACCACGATGCTAAATATGTCATAGAAGAAGCTTTCAAACTTTCAAACTAAAATGCTTATGTTTGTTACAGTTTCTGTGCATTACAAGCTGCAGGTCTCGAAATAAAGAATGTATTTTAAGAATGTGTGATAAACCAAATGGTGCAAATGAAATCACATTAGCCTCTCAATCCACATATAAACATTACCCCGACTATAAATCAAAACTTTTGGAATAATCAACTATTTTTTAATCAATTAGCGAAAACGAATAGAAATTTAGCTTTTTCTGCCATTAATCAAATCAATTTTTAGATACTGAAAATAAATTTGCGATACTTGGAATTTGTAATATTTTATGACTTTGACTACCCGTTCAAGATACGCATGGTTCCATTCACACTTTTTATAGGCTTAAATTTTATGATTTTTCAATGAGTCATTTTTAAAAAAAAGTTTAGCTTTTATTTTGTAGGCATGAGCGCTCGCTATCCGGGAATATCCTCACGTCACAGTGAGGTTGCACATGCAAACCTTGTGCGGGCCGCAAAATGTCAGCTATGCGACTTAATGGAGAAAACACGTTTCTGACGCGACGATCGTTAAGAAAGATAAAGGAAACAGATATGGCGTTTTGTGAGTTTGTTGCGTCATAGGCTTTACTTTTTGCCTGCGGACACAGCGTCTATAGGTAAATATCCATCTCACGTTAGTTTAGCCAATCTTTTCTTCAACAAATGTCCTAGTGGAGTTTAAAAAAAAAAAAAAAATTTCAAACAATTTTTGATATGTGGCCGCATCGTCGCTCGTTGCTCCTTGTTTATTCGTCAAGACTATTTAAGTCTCTGGCACTCACAAGAATGAGGGTTCAGTTTGTATCCTACCATGGTACAGAAATGTTTATGTGCCCAGTGGACAGTAGAGTCGAGCCTGTGACGAGGAGAAGGCGCAGCGTTTTAAGCAGCTCTGGGATCCAACATAAGCCTGCTGTATCTGATGGATGGCAGGGCCGTGAGCTTCCATCTCCAAGTAAATCTAGGAAGATGCCAGGTTTGCTGAAGCAAAATCCGCAAGGAAGAAACCAGAGGCTATCATCTGAACTCAGCAAACTCAGTCTGGATGACTTTTCTGCAGAGTGGGAAAGACCAGTGAGAAAAAAATCAACAAAGGACTCCAAAGCAGAAAACTATGAGATTGTCTTTGGCATTTCCCCATGTCTCTCAGCTCTCACACAGGGAAGAAGAAAGGCCCACAAACTCTTTGTAAAAGAGAGTGAGGGTTCTCACAGGTCTTCCGTATTAAAGCTTTGTGAGGTGGCTCACCAGCAGGGGGTGCAGGTCCAGCGTGTCAGTAAGAGAGATCTGGACAAGATGGCTTCTGGACATGTACATCAAGGAGTATGTTTACAAGCCAGTCCTTTGAGTTTCGTCACAGAGGACAGAGATTATACACCACGCAGACAAGACTGTGCCACCCCTCTCTGGCTGGTTCTGGTTGGTATTCAGGACCCAATGAACCTTGGTGCTATTCTGCGTTCTGCTTACTTCCTTGGCGTTGACCGGGTTGCCAGCAGTATTCACCATAGCTGTCCACTGACACCAGTGGTCAGTAAGGCCAGCTCAGGTACTATGGAGGTAATTGCCGTATATGGCTATGAAAACCCAGAAGATATGATTAAGTTAAAAGTGGCAGAAGGCTGGGAGGTAATTGGCACATTAGGAGCTGAAACAAAGGAATCCCACATTCCTGTCACCCAGTGTTCAGACTTTCAAATTACTAAACCCACCTTGCTTTTAATGGGGGGTGAGGGGAAAGGCTTGTCAAAGGAAATGCTCTCTCTATGCCAAACAATTCTAACCATCCCAGCTGGCAGAAAATTGTTCCCTGGCATAGACTCTCTCAACGTTTCTGTGTCTACAGGTATTCTGCTCTACTCTCTGCTGTTCTCCAGGCCACTTAGCTCATGATCAGAATGTAGAACTGTCTGTCTGTCTGTGTGTGTGTGTGTGTGTGTGCGCGCTACATTAGGATGCACATTTTGAAAATTAGGTTGTCGCACTGTAAGTATAATGTATACAATTTATGTATGTATTTTGACATTTTAAGCAGTTATGAGTGTGGGAGTGTGTCGGTGATATCTGATAATGCCTATATTTGTAAAATTGTGCTACCAAATTGTTAGAATTTTGTATTAAGGCATGTGACAATAAAGCAATTCTCTATGATCCACGCTTGCAAGTGGAACACAAGTGCAAGTGCTTTTGTCTTTTTGTTGTTTGTTTTCAATCTTGTCTTCATATACAGATCATATCAATACCACAGTGAAATTATTTCCAACATTCTGTAGTAAAAATGTGTATGATTGATAAATGACTGTGGATCCTCTTGCTAGGTATTCCAAGGATACAAATGCAAGACTACCAGTGATAAACATAATCTAGTGTGAATGTTCTTTTCAAATGCCCTTTAATTCAGAGAAAAATAAATTCTGCAATAACATTAGGTTGTTAGGACCTGTATGTCTGTCACACCAAACCCCTTATACATATCTGTGATTGACGGCAATGGATTTCTGAATAGAATTTAAAGGCATACCTTTCAAGGTATCAAACGTTTGAATGTGGATGGATTACTTCCAACTGTTTATTACTTGCCAACTTTTCTGGATTATTCATGACTTGTCAGAGTTGTCCCTGAGCGTTAAGGGTATGACCTGACAAATGAGCAAGGAGAAAAAAAAATGCTAATGCCATCAAGTTTAAAACATCCATTATTTCAACTTCGGAAACACTTTTCAATCACATAAAATTATTACATTTTGTCTCATAAATGTAATTTAACTTGGAGACTTAAAAAACTTTGATATCTTTTATAAAACACTTTTAAAACGTAATCGTTTTTTTATATCAAGTGGTGGAAATTTGCTCCTATTAACAATATATCCTTCCACATGGTGGCGGTATGTACAAGCAGAGCCCGTTTGATGAGTGAGGAAGAAGAGTGGCGCACACAATGCACTGCACGGTTGACAAGGGTTGTGTCTCCCTAATTTTCGCGATAAATTAACAATTCAGTGGAAACTTGTGAAAAAGCAGCAGCGGAGCCGTTTTGTTTTCGTTAGTAGGCATTTGCACACGGAATTTGGAGAAAAACGTAGACCGGAAACATCAGCGAGTGCTTCCAACTTGTGCTAAACATTGGATTACACTGTTCAGGCTGCATGAAGGAGCTGCCCAGCCCAACGGGGGCTCGGCCGACACCCTCGTTATGGAAATCCACACCGAGGCTTTCTTCTAGGGGCCTCGATTTTTTTTTTTAATATAATGGTGGTGGACCTAAAGAGGAGTTGTATGTGAAGGAACGATTTATAAATGTCCTCTACCTGATTAGTTGCATTACCGCATTTCTCTGCATCTGTTAAAAAACTGATTCTTGATTGTGTCTTCGCTGGCTAACAGCTGGATTGGCTAGCCAGAATGCTAACGTGAACCTACGTCTTTCTTTTGATACGATGCGAATTCAACCATTAGTATCGGCCCATCAGTACTTCTACGGGGGGAAATTTCATGACCGCTTCGCTGTAGAAACGTATAGTTAGCGTACATTTCGATTCATTAATATTTTCAGATATGTTTAAGAATATAGTTTTATTCTTAGGTTGGTTGCTGAGTATATTGTGATCTGTTGAGTTAGCTGAATACATGCTAACCTGTTAAGCTAAAGCTAATTGGCTGGAATCAGCATTGACACAGCGTTAGCTAGTGGTAGAAGTAATACGTTGACTGAACCAGATACTTGAATCTGGCAGAAACGACATTTGCCTCTTGCATTCAGAGTAATTTAAGGTATTCGGCACCAAAAACTCGTCACATTTTCACGTAAGCATGGAATCATGTCTCAGCCAGTAATATGTTAATGTTGGATATCTTGAGTTATTGGCCTTGCTAACTGGCTAATGTTATTTTGCTAACAGGCAAATTAATTTGTCAGCGCGTGCAAGCAAAAATCCTGGACATTCTAGACGTAAGAGTTGTATTGAGCAATTCCTACGTTTGTATGACTTACTGTTTAAAATATATGTATTGATAATCCGACATGCTTTGTCATTAACGCAGACTTGTCTTTTCTGTTTACATACGTTTAAGTTATTTGGTTGTCGGTTGCATTTCTTGCTTGCTAGCTCATGTTAGCCTCATACGAGAAACAATCAGATATGCCCTGACGGTACTACATGTCGTGAATGTGTTATTAATTCCCATGTGAATCCTAGTTTGCGTTCAGATGCATTGAAATGACACTAAAATTTCGCCGAAAGGACGGCACTGATGCCAAGAGACTGTTGTCAAAGGACGGTAAATAATAGCCACCGGGTCTATTAACGCCATTTTCACAGGAGCTTCTGGGAAGGCCTGAGTGGTAGGGTGCATTTGCGGTTCGGTGCCTTCCACCGGACCGGGACTTGAAAAAAGTGCCTTTGGTCTGACTGGAATTGTAACAAGGGAGCCAACTTAACATGGAGGGTCCCAGCCGGAGCACTGGATTCAGACAGAGTCGGCGGTCCCGTTCCCAGCGCGACAGGGAGCGGCGCAGGAGAAGAGTGGACCTGGCTGAGGAGCGGGCCACATCCCTGTCCTCGGGCTCCGAGCGAGAGACATGCGGGGCCAACGCTGTCCTTGGTCCCGGAGGGAGAGAGTGCCGGCCGGGGTTTGGGAGACACAGGCCTCCGCGTCGCAGGAAGAAGGAGTCTGTGTCCTGCGAGGAAGACATCATCGATGGCTTCGCAATTGCGAGCTTCATCACATTAGAGGCTTTGGAGGTAAAACTTCTCAGGTTTTGCGTGTTGTACCCAAACATCAAGTGTCATTATTTTCATAAAAGATAAAATGTTCCGCCGTACTAGAAACAAAGCGTTGGGTGGCTTCCTGCAGGCAACGATAAATACCTTCTCTAAAATACTCGCATTGACGACCCCTCTTTAATACAGCAGTAGCATTGTGACCTATATCACTATTTTTGTTCCTTGTCCTCTTTGCTACTCAATCACGTCAAACCATACCCTAAAGCCAAATGTGTGAGAAGTATGCAGACTGAATTCCATTCAACTCTGGCATCATTACCCGTTAGAAGAAAGCACTCCACTCAAGCCCCAAGACATCTCTCTGATGGGCTTTGGATAGTCAATTATTCATGTTTTAATTCGGGGAGGTGTTGATGAGCTGCCAAATGGCTTTCCAAGATGAAAAAAAAAACCTACTAGAAATAACTGAATTGAATAATATCACAGTCACCAAGATTGTATTGTTTAAATATCTAATATTGGTCAGTGCAATTCAACTATTGCTCTTTCTCATTACAACTTGCTCATTTATGTCATCTATTCGTCATGTTAGGGCAAGTGACTTTAAGTTACATGTGAGTGCCAGAGTCACCAGTGTTTGGCAACTGTGATGATTTGACAGGGAAATCAGCTGTAAAATGTATCCCATTCTTTTTAAAGAGGTAAGTAAGTGTCTGTCTGAATAGCACAACAACAACATCATATATATTAGTTTGTCTGACATAATTTCAGCTTTTCCTTATAGGTTGCTACAGTTGAACAGTCATAAGAATGTTTGGTCGATGTGTGTATGAAGTACACTAAACATACAGTTTCTGTATGTAATGGAAATCAATTCTTTAATGTCTGTTTCCCTCTCTGAACGGAGTCATATTATTGCATACAAAACAAGGTGACTTAATACCTTTTTCCACCAGTCTCACATAATCTGTGTATTCCTTTACTCATTATCTTATCAACCTGAAATAAGTACTTGCCAGCACAGCAAATGTTTTCAATCTAATGCCAAGTCATCGAACCAGACAGGTCTCTGAAAGAAATTACAAGCATCATCTACTGTACACTGATGATCCTGATTCACCAATCTTAAAAAATAGAATTTTACTTTCTTTTGTCGGCATGTCACTCAAAGTTTGAGGAACTGCAACTGTTTTTGCATATAGACGCTGTGCAGAAATATCTAATTAGCATATTCCTTCATAAATGATTATTGCTATCATTCAAACTCGTAATGCATATTGACAGTTTAACTTAGATTTACTTTTCTCCTTGTCAGATGGACTGTTCAATGAAGCCCAATCAGCGCACTGATATGCTAGGAAGGAGAAACAAGGGGAAGAGGGGGCCAGAGGAAAATGGTGGAGGACCACTGTCAGAGCCTGAAGAAGGAGCCCCACACAGTTACTCCAGCAGTTGTTGGAAGAAGAGTAGAAATAAGAGAAGAAAAATTGATGAAAAGGTTGGGCTCCGCCATAGAAAGTTTTATTGTTCATCTTGTCATGTTAGCTGTGTATCTCATTCTTAATCAAATTGCTGAATGTGGATATCTTTAGTGCAGCTGACCTGTGTACTTTGGTTTGGAAGTTAGCTAGTATAACTGGTTTACACACACCCAGACACAGAGAAATGCTAATAATTGTTCAAGAATGAAGCATGGAATAGAGTCGAGAAAACATTGTATCAACATTGTTTCTTTGGTTTAATAGCCAATTATGAATTTTTTCCCTCCATTTAGTTTTATTTCTGACCTCACTAACATATCTTACTATTGCAGGGGCTCCCTTTGGAGACTGGTTACATTGTAAGTTTGTTTTTATTGGTTCATTTGTTTATTCCTCTGCCGATGATTGATGTATAAGTATATTTTTGCTGATATTCCAATGGATGCAAAGCTGAGTGCTTTTTCTTTGTTGTTGTTTTTCAGTGTGATACTGAGAGTGATTCAGGAGACAAGGTCTGTACACTTTACTTGTAATTGTGCAGAAATTAATGATGACAAATTCACTTTTATAATTATGTAATGAATGAGACACTTAACACAATGTAAATGTTGACAACTGCTTAAAACATGCTTCTTAAGCAACTTTATTATTTAATATGTTAACGAACACTAGATTGCCATGTTTTCAGTTTTGATTTACAAGAAATTTGTGATTGATGTGTTTAAAAAAAGAAAGTATATGCAGACCATGCATCTAAAAAAATTTGTTTTGTATTTTCTAGGCCTCTGACAATGACATGGATCCAGTCTTCACAGTCAGTACGAGAAAAGGTATGACAAATGTTGTACGCCAGTCTAGTTTATTTTTCTACTGAATGCCTGATATCTGTCAATAGTTTGAGTGTTGCTGCGCTCTTAAGCCAAAATAGGAGACCGCTGTTCTGTATATTATTTCATGATGATTCGGTTATCAGATATGAAAATAATTCAATAAGAAATGCAGTGGCATTTGGCTTACACATGGTTGGTTGTCTTTTAGCATGAGGCAGTGACAACAGATGAAAACTAGCCTGAACAGGCTCTTAACCTGTCTTCACTCATGCTTGAGTTGCGCCAAATACACTTCCACTATAATCAATGCCGCTGTCAATCACCGTATGTGCTGTCAATCGCCTTTCACGCTTGTCATAGGCGTGCTTTCACATTAATTCTATTTTATTATGCTTTACACATGTCTATATGATTCTCAGGCCTCTGATAGCCATTTGTGCAATGTTAAATATAGACAACACTAATTGAATTTACCCTCTGTTGTTCAGACGTAGTCGCTGTATGGCTAATGTTTTGAAGAACAAAAGTTTTTTTTGTGATTTCCACTCATTGTTTTGCTTAAAAATACCAGAAAATCATGAATTTAGCCCCAGTCATACACATCACTCAAACGACTGCTCTGAACATATCTACATCACCTAGAGAGGTTTTGTTTATTAATCATCAGTGATATTTTATAATCAGTCCATCCCTTTTGTTCTTTAAAGGGACATTAAAGTGTTAAATAAAACAGGAAACCCACACAGTGTTTGACCTATTTTTGTCTCAGTAGGTACTTGTAACACACAAAGTTGAGCAGGCAGTACGAAGTCTGTTTCTATGTAGACAAACCACAACACAGTCATTTCGATGTGCAAATTACACGTTACGAGCTCTGTTAGCAAAGGCTGATTTATAGTTTTAATGTTTATTTATGGGCTCTCTCCACAACAAATAATCAAATAAAAAACTTGAGTGTAGGAGAATATAATACACAATGGCTACAAGGTGACAGATGGAACTTCCTATGTTTGAGCTTTTCTATGTATATCCTGCATATCTTTCCTTCAGTCTGCTGTCACTATGTTTTGTGTAAGAAAGGCAAATTTCTCAATATTCTTTTTTTCCCTTTGTAGTTGTCGAGCCTACCCCATCGAACATGACCACATCCATTGGCAAAAGCTGCCCTCCTCTGTTGGCCCATTGTGGTGGTGTGTCAAGGCTGATGGTGACCCTGAGAGTATCTGGCTTGGAGCGCAGTCAGGAAAGAAGCCTGGAGCCGCATTACCCAGAGCCTGTTTCTTCTACCTCTTCTGCCTCCTTCCCTTGCTCGCCTTCCCATTCCACAGTAACAGCCCCAGCCACAGTCACCCGGTCCGGCCAACTCAATGGTAGCAGTAGCCGCCACAATGCCAGCCCCCCGCTCTCCAAGCCCAAGCCTTTCCGCACTTTGGCTGGTCGACCTCACTCCATCTACAACATGAACAACAGGTTTGTTATTAATGGGTGCCTATACCTCTAGGCCCAGTTATTTGCTGTAATAAAAAGAGGATTTCTTTCTCATAGTCATGCTTTCTTTTCAGGAGCAACACCTCAGTTAAGCCCCCATCATCTGCTTCCTCCGCTTCTTCTTCCTCATCTACCATGCGCCCCCCGACCCCATCTACAAGTGTTTCGCTGTCCCACATCAGAGGTTCAGGATCCTCAGGGCCCCTCCGACCCCCATCACGAGCCAGCTCTGGGGCTCTTTACACCTCCTCTCCTGGTCTGCCACCTCCCCCACCCCTGTTGCAAGTCTCTACACACTCAGCAACAGCAGGTACATTCAAGAAGAGTTCTGTTTCTTTGGGTTGCAGCCGATTATTTGTTATTAGCTAGTGTACTGATTAGCGTTTAGGTCCATTCTTTAATATACAAAATGACTATTGCATGATATGACAGAACATATTTGCCTTTTTGATTCACATTGGTATGAAATAGACTAAAGCAGCAATTCTTCAACAAAAAGACCATGCATGTCATCAGTATCGGCGCTGTAGCTTTCATTGCCTGATAAGTTGCCTAAATTCTTATTCAGTTATCAGAGATGGCGTCGATTATTTTCATGTCATGCCACATATGCTTTAATCATTCTGCTGTACTTTTTATAACTTAAGAACTTTGCTTTCGAGGCGTTTGAACACCAAATAGATGAAAATTACCATAAAGACATAAAAATAGATTAAAAAATACCCAGTTTTGTTTTCCACAGCTCTATTTACCTGTATGAGGTACACTTGTCAAAATGAAATGATTGTAGTTTTTGTTGAAAATGTTTTCCCCACCTCTTATACTTTGCTCTGCATAATTTTAGATTAAATCCCACCAAACGTTATAATTTTTTAAAATATAAAATCAACATCGCAGTTATGATCATGTTCCTGAAAGCCTTTTTTTTATTGTCAAAATATTAATTTACCAATCTAATTTCTCTCCTTTATTCCAAAACCATCTACCACAGACCAGGAATTGCTGCGCCAAAATTTAAATTCCCACTTCTTGAATTCACAAGAGCGTGAAGGCAGACGCAGTGTCCCTGGGACTGATGGTAATGCAGGAATTGCGGGCCGCTCAACTCCTGGTGGTCCATCTACATCAAGTTCCACACCGGGCTCTTCAGGCCGATCATCCCAGAACCAGCCAAGTATCCAGCCGCTGTCCTTACAGTTGCATCAGCACAACCACCAGCACCAACACACGCACACACACCAACATTTTACACCCTTCCTGCACCCCACAGCTACTGCACTCCCTCTGGTAAGCAGTTCTCTACTGTTGTGCTGTACCATTTGTGTAGTACTTGAAATTCCAGTGTGGATGGAATGTAGACTGTTTTAGTTAATAAATGTTTTTAACCCACATGCTCTTTTGTCTTTTAGTTTGATAAGTTTCCAGGCAAAATGGACGGGCTGTACAGACACGCCGTAAGTACTTTGTCATCTCAGTGTGTTTATGTAGGTTGTAATATACAAGCTACCGTGGTAAAAGAGACAAAAAGTTGTTAATGACCCCATTAAGTATGCGTTATGTTTGCAATATTTCTTTAATGAAATACCAACCTTTTTAGACGAAATTAGAACTAAAAACAATAAACTGACAGTTTGGGGAAAATCATAAACATGAATAATTAGAGACTGAAACCCAGGTATTCCTGTTTTAGGTCCATAAACATAACACAACTTATTGCATGACAAATACAACATAACTGATGTACCTGGATATGAAGTATTTGTGTATGTAATTTGTTCAGTGGTCACTAAATTGTCTTTTTGTTTGTTTGTTTGTGTGTGTTTGTGGCTTTGTCCATCTGCCCATCGGTTTGTCTGTGTTACATGGTAGTTCTTCCCACAGTACCCACCGCCCTCAGTGCCGAGCATCCAGCCTGTTATTCCCCCCACTGGGCCTTTCAGCTCCCTACAAGGAGCATTTCAGCCAAAGGTGAATTTTTTAAAATTTTTTTTTAGTTCTTTATGTTGCTTATGCCAGGTTTCATTTGATCACTCACTCGATGAAAGAGATATGAGTGTTTCTTGAGAATGACAGATATGGAATGTCATGTTGTAATAAAATTTAGGTATGATGATTGGTGGGTTGTACCTGATGTGTTTTGCTGTGTTGGACAGCCTCTTGTCCCTCAGGGAACGGGTCCTGATATCACAGCACGACTTGGCGTTGTGCCTCACCATCTGCAGCCCAAAGACCCCAGGGTAAGAGCTGCATGCTTACATAGAACCAGTTGTATTGTCAGACATCTCGTCTAATTGTTCTACACAGGTCTTTTAAAACAATGTGTACATACAGCTATAGGTTGTGATGTGCTGCAACATGGGCCTAGTCATGACTGTAAAGAAATCAAAACTTTTCCAGAGAGTGAGATATATTTATTGTAAGTCGTTTTACATTCTTTTCTCTTGTAGCTAACTGATCCATTTGGGACATCGTTGAAAATCAGTAATGTAAGCACAAAAGGATGTTTTTGACTCCCTTGGCTCCTTAAAATTTTCACCCTATTTACTTTCTCACTGCTTCACTCACTCTATGCACTAATCTTGTAATCTTCCTGCTGCTGGTCCATTCAATGCCCTTGCACACCCAGTGAGATATTTCAAAACCAGAATTTGCTCAAGGTAATGCTGTTTATGAGCCACCCCCCCATGATTCACTTGTATTGTCACTAATGTCTTTTCACTGACATCCTTTTTAACATACCCGAACATGTATCTGAGCACCATTGAGTAATCCTATCTGCAGCTGGAAACCCTGACCTTGCGGAGAGGCGAAATAAGACATTTCTGTACAACAGGAAGAACATCTGACTCTGTGTGCAAAGGCTTCAAAGTCTAAAATGCGATATACATGGGGTATCATAATAAACCCCTGTGACTTTTTCTGCTTTCAGAAACCAGGAAAATGGTGTGCTATGCATGTATATGTGGCTTGGATGATTCTGAGCCATCAGAAAAAAGTAAAGGTATGTTTCTCCATTTTAAGAAATAGACAGCAATTTGTGTAATATTTAGGCAGGCTTTGATCAATATAAAACTGTATAAAACAATATAAAACACATTATTGTTCGATAAATTTGTTGTTTTGTTGAATATAATTAAACACATTTACCTATGTAATGTATTACCCATGTATGTATATTAAATTAAATATGTTTGAATATAGTAAAGTAGAGTTAAATATAGTTTTGTTAAATTCATATTTCTGCACCTGTCTTCTCTTTTATTTTTGTATTGTTCTTGTTTGTGTCTTTGGTCTGGATTTTGTCACTGTTTTCTGACTGTTCTTTTGAGCTGCTGTGACATGCATGTTTTCCTGATGTGGGATCAATGAAGTTCATCCCATCTCAAAATGAACTCTTCATCTTTTGCAGCTGATGCAGGCTGATCCCCATAAATTAGACTTCCGCAGTGATTTGCTAGCCCGTCTTCCTGGACCTGGGGCACTGGGCCCTCTGGGGTCTCTAGGAGGTGGCCTGCCTCCTACTCATGACCTGACCAGACCTGCTAGTCTATTCTCAGCTACAGGTGCATGTCTGTACATCAACATTCCTGAAATTGTATAATGACAACTTGATGAAGATTTAAACGTTCTGGGCAATGTTCCTTTTTTAAAATTTCTAATCTACTTTTCTTGTCATCATATCCGCAATATTTGACAGATTTTGCTGATAGCTGATGTGTAAAATAGTGGCTTGATGCTTTTGATGGGATTCATCATGACATTTATTCAACAAATGCTTTTCTTCCTTAGGTGCAGTCAATCCTTCCTCGGCTCCTTTCATCTCTCCATCAGCACCCCACTCTTCTTTCCTTACACCAACTCCACACCTGGGTAAGTGTAGCTTCAAGTATAACCATTATATATATAATTATAGGCTCCCTGTATATTAAAACAATATGGATGCACCGAAACCATTTTTCCATCTTCACATCAATCTGAGTACAGGATTTTGCATTTGGATACTGAACCCTTTTTGTATGATTGCAGAACAGAACACAAACTACGGAAACTAGTTAAATCCACCCTCAAATGGACATACACAGCCACACCCAAAAGATGTATTCTTCAATAATTGTAGATTTCTCCAGGGTGCACACACTCAAACACTCTTATACATACCGATCACACTCAATTTACAACAATATACATACATACAGTGCATACAACAAATTGTATTTGATTGCAAGAAGCAGGTGACAATGAAAGATTATGTTATGAATTTATTTGCCATCAGTGCGCACAGATGAGGATTTTTAAATTGAGAGTAGTCACTTGCACCTCTTGAGTATTAGGGCTATTGAGTGGTCTTTCTGGTTTTCAACACCAATGTCTTCACCTAATATAGAAGACATTGGTGCCACTAGCTTTGCCACTAGTAGTGTAATAGCATGTAAATATGGACTGAACTGAACTGAACTGTATCTAATCACATAAATTTCTCAGATTGAATCTGGTGGTTATAGTGTAGTTACACTCATCCAGCATTTTTGGTTGGTTTTGACCAAAACCTGATCTGCAGAATCGGATTGTTGCCTCCCAACTGAACAATGTGTTCGAGCTTTTAAAAAGTTGCATTTTTTACAATTGTGTTGCAAAACATGTTAGCGCATAGTATACTGTCTGATAGGGAAACACAGGAGCATCAGTGTCTAGTATAACCTATCAAGAAACATTATGCTGTGAAATTAGAATGTGTGTTGCATTTTTAATGTTATCAATGTGTATGTTTTAGATCCATATGGCCGCTCGCCACCCTTCACCCCGCTGGGAGCCCTTGGTTCTGGTGCCTTTGGAGGACTAGGCAGCCCGACACTGGGTCAGCCTCATACTTCAGTTTCACAATAATTCCAGTTACAATAATAGTTAATATATATAAAGCGTCTGTCGTCACTAAAATGTTTTACCCATGGTTGGAGAAACTCACCACTCGCTGCTGATCAGAAATGTTTAGAAATGTTAGCTTGTGGAGTCCTACCTGTTCATTTTGACAGTGCCAATCAAGTTGAAGGGCAATGGAGCAGAAACTCAGTCTGTCAAACTCAGGCAGTGATGGATTTTGGACATTTTTGTTTTTTCACGCATGTTAAATGAAGTTTGAGCCAAATATTATCATACTTAAAATGGTAAATGGTGCATTTTAAAATTATAGTTGCTGACCCAAATCCATATCTGCCATCTTTCCCTTGGACATATTAGCACTGAACAAGGCGTTACAGATTTGAATCATAAGTGCCAAAATATTCCTCCTCTATTTGAGTGTCTTTTTCAGGGTGTTTTGATTAGCCATGCTGTTACTGTGGCTCGTCATATTGATACAGCACAGCTACGGTGAAAATAAATTACTTTGATGAGTCAATCCCGTGTCACACTTCTCCCATTTACCAAAAGGTCTATTAAAGCTACACATTAGCACACCATTTGATGTTTTACTATAATAATGTATCGACTCATCAAACCACTACTTTTTTCTTAAAGAAACCCAAAACTTATTAAATCCTGTTGAGCTGTGAAACTACTGTGCAGTAGTACTTGTAAAGACATAATAAAAAACAAAAAAAAATTTCTCTGCAGGTGGCTCTATGTTTGGCCCGAAAGATTCACCAGCCAATGTGGTTGGAGGATTGTCCACTTCCAACCATCATGACCCATGGAACCGCTTGCATGGTGGTCCATCTGGTTTCCCTGCTGGCCCAAGCTGGGCAAAGGGACCAGACAAGAGGGATGAGCGAGATCGAGGAAAAGACGCAGAGAGGAGAGACATCCCTCACATCAAGGATGAAAAGGACAGGTATTGCATGTAAATGTGTCCCTCCTTTTAAGTGGAGTATTTAATGCCGCTAAAATTTATCAACAAGCACAGAATTTGTCATTTGGGCGGGCTGGTTTGTCATCACGTTTTACTTTGATCAAGAGATATTACCTCAGACAGTCCTTTGCTCAGAGATAAACTAGTCAACTGAGTGGGGGTTGTCAAGCAAAAATAATCTGCAGCACATGTAGATGGACAAAAATCTGGATTTCACAGAATAAGACAGATTTCTCATCTTTAGTTCAATAATCTACCTGTTTTTAGAAATTCATACAGCAAAAGTAAAACCAATCTGTTTATTTACATAATGTCCATATACCTATATAGTATGTGTGTTACATAACATGCAGTGCAACCATGATAAAATTGAAATTATGTTTTTCTTTTTGCAGGGACAATATGCTGTATGGCCGGCCACCTGTTAGAATGTCTCCAGTTGCCCCTGCCTTCAGGCCTCGCAGTAGCACCCCAGTTTCCCACATAAATGGCCACAGCAGTACCTTGGGGGGTAGCAGTGGACCTATTGAGGACCTGACACGCAGCATAAATAGGGACAGAGACCGTGAGCGAGACAGAGATGGGGACAAGAGGCCACTGCCAACCGTGTCTTCTAGGGGCCCCCCTCTTGGCTCTTCATCTTTAATAACAGACAGGGAAAGACCCAGGTCTTCCTCGTCTTCTGTGCTCACTACTCCCCCACCATCCAACCATTCAGCTCCATCTCCATTGGATTTGTATCCCCGCCCATTGGCCCAAACAGCACACAGCTTACACAGCGAACCTTCACACTCCTCCTCCCAAAGAGACAGTAACCACCCTCCATCTTCTGCAGTGTCTGCCACTGTCACTTCTTTGTCTCAGGGCAAGAAGTCTGACCGGACCACAACACCAGTTCCTAAACCTCCCCTGCTCCTCCCTCCGGTTAAAGTCAAAGAAGAGCGGAAAGAGGAGCCAGAGCACATCCCCATCACGCTGCAGCATCTCCCAGCACCCAGCCACAGTTTTGACCGCCCAAACAGCCATCCTCACCACCCAAGCTCTGGTACCCCTTCCTCTTCTTCCCTATCACTGACTCCCACTCCGAGTGTTGCCATTCCCCCACCTACTCCAAACCCTCCTTCACATCAACAAATTGCTCTGCTGCAGCGTTCAAGGGCTGCAATTGATGCATATCTGGGAACAGCAGGTGCTGGAGGGTTGGTAGTTGGTCCAGGAGGAGAACGGTTCCCCCATTGTCCAACACAAGGACCATCCCAGGCTCCACACACCTTCACATGGGACCCTTGGAGGGAGCTGGCAGCCCAGCAACAGCATCAGCGTAGGGAGGCTATGGCACTTCGGTCAGACCCACACCTGGCATTGCGTTCGGATCCACATCTTGCCCGGCTGCTCCAGCATCAACATGCTCAGCGCTTCCTGGAGGCAGAGAGGGCTGCAGCTGTAGTGGCGGCAGCAGCAGCGGTAGCTACCCCTCACCACCCACAGACATCTACCTCTTCTGCCTCCTCTGCTGTCCACCAGGAATTTGGCCTGATGGCCCATCACTTTGAACGACCTCCACAGCTCGGACCTCCAGGAGGTGGACTTATAGATGAGGAACAGCGTGCCCAGATCCTGCGTGAAGACTTTGAGCGTGCTCGCTACTATGGAATGCACCCTCACCTCTCCACTGGCTCTCACCTTTCAAGTCCCTCTCATGCTGCGACTGCCGCCCACCTGGAGCAGCTGCACCCTGGCCTTCTCTCTCATTCACTCCCTACAGGAGCCTCTGCTGCCTCCCAGCACCATGCAGGCCTTTACTCCCGTCTAGGTCCACTAAACCCACACCATGTGCCCAATGGCATCTTGGCAAAGACCCCTGCAGGCTTGGTGGGAGCTCTATCAGTGGGGGCACCGCCTCCCCTCATTCCGTCCGTGACCAGTCGGTCATCCACCCCTCCTCGCAGACTCGGAGGGCCTGGAGAGCTTGCATTGTACAGCGCACACAAAGACGGAGAGTCCAGATAGTACAGGGACAACACTGGAGGAGTTTTAGGGAAATGTCAGGATCACTGTGCTGCTCTCAACCTGTTCCCCTTTCCTCTCACAAACTATTAGAACCTACCCACCCAGTCTAAGACAACCAAACTGGTTCCAGCCCACCAATAAAGGGCAACAGCATTGGCTGGGAGATGACGACAGGGAGGGAAATGCAAGACTCATCAGTGAGACTTTTAATATCCTCAGTGGTTCTATCAGTGCAATTTAAAGGTACATGGTTTCTGTGCATCATTGGTGTATTTTTTATTTTATATTGACTGTTAGTTATTACAGTACTCAATTATAAAAGCTGTAAGAAGAGGCAGGGGACAGCTAGCATTTTTTCTTTTGTCAGGTGAATTGTGCTTTTAAGCAAGTCTTTTATGAGTAAAGTAGAAATTACTCCCAGTGGGATGTGCACTTTAAGAACATGTTAAGGGTTCATCCTCTGCTCGGGTTAACTTGTGGGATATTACAATGCCCTCTGCATAAATCAGACATGATTCGGCTTTATGGATGGGGGCTTAATAAATACAGTGGTAAAGTGGTGCTTTCTGTTCTGTCTTTGTGTCTTTTTGTCATTGTGAAAAGACAGTAGATTTCTGACAAGACAAATTAAGATCAGTGAGCATCTGTACCTCAGTTTTCTGCTTTACCCCAAAAAATGTATCCTGAATCCTCAGCTTCACCACTCCATTGATGAGAATTGCCTTTTGTTAATGTTTTCAAGAGATGAATGGTGAAATGAACTGTGCTACACTGTGTGAGTGAACACTATTTTAGAGCTTCCTGTAACTGTTTCCCAACCTCCTCTGACTATATGAGCAGGACCAGATTATAGTAGTATAGAAAAATTGCCTTTGTAATTATTATTCTTAACATTAATTATCTTCTATAATAATAAATATATTCACTGTTATGTTATTTGTCATTGTTTCAGGTATCAACCAGTACTCTCTCACCAGATAGTAATAAATTGTTTTAAATCTTGCAACAGATGAAGCAAAAGGCTTTCTTCACAGCAAACTTGAATGCTTGTGAACTTTAAGCTGTATCCATTGCAATATCTGGCCCATTTTAGAATCTGGTCTAAGACTTTGTTAATATCCGGAGAGGGAGATTTGCGTGTGTCATTGTTTGTGTTATCAATTTGGGACTATGGGAGCCTTGTACATTGAACTGCCGAGTTGTTTCGACAAAAATAAGTTATATACATGGATAAGTGAGACATCTGCTGAAGATCTGAAAAAAAATATAAGGACTTGTCAAAAGACAACAAGACGGTGGGTATACTGAAAGGAGGAAAAGACATTGGGTCAATTATTTTAATATGACCATTTTATATCTTTCAAACCCTCCCCTAGAGACCACAAAGATTAATTATTAAATGAATTGTTGTTTACTTGGTTGTGTGGGTGTTTTTATTTCAGTCTTTATTTTTTCTTACGCACAAAATATGGGATTTTAACCTGTTACCTCAGTTAACTAAAACCCCACTCACCACATCACCTGTTAATAAATTATCCTGACTGTAAAGGAAAAATAGTAACAGTTCACATAAAGAATTAATTTGAAACCAGGCACAAACTCTAGCAAGTAGATATATTTTGTTCATTTATGTCTGTGTTTATCATTCAAATATCACATCAATCCATGTATAATCCTTACTGCTGGTGAAACAATACAAATGCAGTGCTTCTCTCCACGCCGTCATAACGAGAGTCAACTGTTATTCGGTAAACATAAATTTAGTAATGGCAATATTTAATAACGCGAGAGCTCTTACTAGCTTTACTACTACACACTCTTCGACATACACATTCAGTGACAGGTAGGATAACGAGAAAATAACATATCAAAAATTCAAGTGGCGCGCTTGTGGACATCTCGCGAGACTTCCGTGTCTGCACTTTGTCAGCAGCAGCGATCCTCCACCATTTCGCTGCGTAAAGTCTCCTCCCCGCGACCGCTACATTCTGCGCCGAAACCCACTCTCTCCCGGTCCGTATTTTAACTTCTTCCTACAGACCTAGTTGTACCTCGTTGGGTACCGGGAGACAGTTTGGATTACTGGCATTACGGATTGAGTACGATTTTACGTGGATGACGGCTCCTTCAACGAGAATTTAGTAAAAGAAAATTGGTCGGAAATTTCAGGTAGGTGGGAACTTAAGATGGCGGCCTGGAGAAGGAGGGGGTGAAGGAGGAAGTGTTTGGGGGGGACACGAGGGGGGCTAAGACTTTAAAAGAACACAACCAACCATCATTTTACTTATGGGAATTTTTAAATGACTTTACGGTGGAAGTCTTAGAGAGAACAACAGACCGTGACAGAACAATTATATATACAGTGTTAGTATTGGACCAATCCAGTTTTAGCAGTTACAACGCTGAAACTGTAGGTACTCCTCACTTTCCTTGTCGCTGCGTAAGAGACGGTCATGGGGTTGTCTCGGTCCTCCCAAGCCCCCCATCATATAATCTTAACAAAATTTATATGGAACTTTGTGAAATTACTATTTGCTACTTTTATATATTTGGAAAGTGAGTATTCATGGTTAGTGTTATAAACATAATAATTTTAGTGGAATTATTTTTGTTGGGAGAGGTTTGACCCCCGCGCAATGACGTCACGAGTGATTGTCCCCTCTGTTGTGCATGCAGAAGCGGCTATTAATGCCACTTTTTCGGATGTTTTGTGTCGTGTTGAAGTAACTCGTCAATTCGTGTCGGCATAATCGGGCTTGTTTCAGATAGAACATTACATAACTGCGGACGAAATGGGCGCCTGCGCATGCAATGAATGCACCTATCAACTCTTCCAGCTTGCTAGTTAGCTGGTTTCCCGTAGTGCCACCCAAGCAGTGTTATTGTACAAGCTAGCTGGCTAACCAAACTAGCCAAACCGGCAACGTTAAGCGTTAACAAAAGCACCTTATACGGTGTGCCTTTATGGATTGCGGGATCAAGAGCTTGTGGTGAAAGTGTCACTCAGATCCTGAACGATAAAGCGATAGATGTTTTTTGTTTCCATTTTAGCTGCGCAGCCAATCCACAGACACCAAAAATCAATCCACATATTCTTAAGCGCGACAGTATTATCTTCAAGTTCACTTGGCTATCAATGGATACTCTGAGTAGCATTTAGACATGTGAAAGTATAAAATGAATGACTGGAGGCCCGCGCGTTTGCGCGCCGGCATTTAGCTTGCGAGCGCATGATGCAGAATTACCAAAACCTTAGTGGGGCGACTGCAGCAAATTTAACCTGGGGGAGCCGACGGGGCTGGTCGTTTGCTGCCCCTTTATGGAACATATTTTTTGTTACAGCCACAAGAATCCCATTCGCCCGACCAGTATACCAGCATCAGTTCTAAAACTAGTTGACTCTCCTGGCCATCTGAGTCCTCCTGCTGTTCTCGTGACGTGATAACGTCGTCCCACACTGTGAAATGTATGTTTACTAATTGAATACTCTACTCTATTTTTCCAGCGATATCACATTTATTTAGCAAAAACGAGTAACCACACGTGATTGTGCAGTGCAGTTGGCCCAACAGCTTGAAACATTATGGCATTTAATTGTGAAGTGGAGAGATATGTAGTTTCTTTACAATGACTTAAGTTACCAAATCCATATTTTTTGTTCATATTTTACTCTTCCCCAGAATATGTGGAAGGGACCATAATCTCAGCATCCTGGAAGTAGAAAGCACAGAAGATTTGTGTCACACACCACAGTCAGGTGAGGAGCGATCAGACAGTGTGACGGTCACTTCAAAAATGGTTGAGTGATGCCTCTTTAGCCTTGTCACCACAAATCTAACATCTGAAAACACACCATTTTATAAATGTAACCAGGAAAAGAACACGTAGTATTATGCTGTATGTTATTTTAGTTGTAAACATTCTAAACTTCTGAAATATTATTTAAATTTTATCTGGTATATGTTAAGTGATGAGGTTGATGTCTTCTATTTGTTTTATGAAAACTATTGATTATAATTGTTTTGAATTAATTAGATGTGTAATTTGCCTTATTCATATATTTTTAGCTTAGTGAGCCAGATGGTTAGTAGGTGGTGAGAAGAATTCACTGTCCCATACTTACTAAAGTACAGTACAGAACGTCATTGCATAGCCTTTCAAATTTTGTTTTTGTGCAGAGTTCTTTTTTTCCTGTGTTTCTTTTCCTTTTTAGCTTTCAATAAATTACACACTTCATCCAGACACTTCATTAACAACTTGTATCACCCCCAGGTGCAGTGTGTAGCCAGGCCAGCGCAGAGGGAGAAAGCTCTGGGGAGGAGGCGGTGCGGCAGCACGCCTCTCCGGCTGTGGATGTGCTGGGTGACAACCCCCAGGCTGCAAAGAATGTGGCTGGGGTGTCACTTCAGCATGCCCCGCAGCCGGTTGCAGCTGCCCCCAACCCAGTCCCTCTATTTACCAACCCTTCAACAGTGCCGTTTCTGGAGAGCAACAACTCAGCATTCCTCAGTATGGAGACTACACCTCAGAACACCTTTCCAGAGAATCCCTCAATCAGCAGTGACACCAATGATTGCCTTTCGGAAGAAGGCCTCATGGTGGAGAGTGTTGTTCAAGGTGACAGGGTTGCAGGATCCCTGCCAACCTCCCTCACTGAGGTCTGTAGTCCATCTGAGATGGAAAGGCTGCCAGGATTCTTTCTTGCTCCTCTCACTACAGATACACAGGTTAACAACACAGTGCAAGAGCTGCAGCATGGGTCACAAACTGATAACGAAGAAAGCCTTTCAAGTAGTCAGACAACTAAGCTACAGGGAGAAGTTGTGGTTATTACTACGGCAGAGGAGAGCCACAAAGACACAGTGGAATATAAACCAGAGACTGGAACACTCAAGGAACTTGGTGGAAAAGAGCACACGGGCAGACATATCTCCCCTCAGCCCCAGCCTTGTTTTTGCTCGACAACCTCATCTCTGTCTGTCCCACAGTCAGTTGTTGGATATCAAGCCCAAGACACCATGGAATATAGGACTGTGGAGCAATCCAAAAGGGATACATTTACAAATCAAGGCAGACACATACATTGCTCTGATGATGCAGAGCAAGCAGGTGGTCACCAGAACTCTAAATCATCTCAGTTCCCAGTGCCCAGATCTGACAGTGGCGAGAGTGAAGAAACTGATGTATCTAAGACACAGTGTGGCGTCAAATGCCCTAATGATGCCGTTGACATACAGAGAACAATTGGCTTGGTTGCGGTTTGTGAGAATTTTAAAGAGCATGTTGTCCCTCCTCACAACGAAACACACGTTCCTTCAGTTGAAATACTTGAGACCCCAAAGACAGGAGAAACATCTGGAGGATATACTTGTCCTGGAAAAGAGAGATCAGTGTCCAGTGGTACAGCTGACAGAGAAGACTGCAACACCCAGAGCCCCTGTCACCCTCCAGAAAGCGAGCAGGAGGACAAAAGTGCAAGAGGGGAGCAAACTGACCATGCCATATCCTCATCCAGCTTTATCATGCTGCCAGAGTGCTCATCTGTACAAGGAAGTTCCTCCTCTGGGCCCCATATGGACCTAGTAGACTCAACACAGATGGAGCAATTTGTTGAAGCAGAAACATCTCATTCCTCTGATCGGGTTCCCACAGTAGAGACACCACTCATCACAGAGCTTGTGCATTCAACTGATGCTCAAAGAATTGTGGTTGTCAGAGAGGACACTAGAATCAGTGGGGACTGGTCTGACATTCATCTGAATCAGAGTTACCTCTTACAGCAAGAGGATGGCAGTCTCTGTGAGGCTGCTGTAGTTAATCAGCTGAGTTCTGAACTGTCTGTCGGGGAACCAAAGCTATATGGACAAAGCATTCAGTCAGATATTGAGTTAGAATCCCAACCTGTAGAAGTATATGAGATTTGTGGCCTGGTGGAGGAGGTGGCAGAAGAAACTGTCTGTGCCAGTACCAGTGTACAGATACCTCAATCACCGGGCTATGAAGTGAACTTATTCAATGCATTATTAGACCACTCAGTTGATTATACAGGGAAGGAGGACATTGATTCAAATGTTGACCCATCTCTTCACACACTTAATGAAAGTGACAATGTCGTAGTTTCCCAGCAGCCCCTGCCTTTGTCACATGGCAGCAATGAAATGCAGGTTTGCTCTAGTAATTCCCATGATATGTCAATACAAAACACAGTCATAGCTGCTGTTGGGCAGCATTTAGTTATAGATTCTAACCAAGCTGTTGAAGTCACAAATTCAAGTGAAGTTTGTTTAGTTGAAGTGACCGCAATTACACCTGATTCATTCGCAGTTCAACAGACAGACATTAATGCCCAAATCAATATACCTTGTTTGCAGACTGATGCTTCAGTCTTAGACCAAACAGATGTGAGCATTTCTCCAATAACTCAAATAGTACCCCAAACAGAGGCACCAGCTAGTACATCATCTGTGCTATCCCAAATAGAAGTAGATACAGGTGAGAACTTGGGGATGGACCCATCCATTGCCATTTCAGTACAAGTGTCTCATGTTGAAAATGAACAGCCTCCAAAACAGTCCCCAGGAATCAGTGTTGTAAGTGCCACAAAGCCAAAGGCCAATAATTCTTCACACGAAGGGACCAAAGACACCCCTACTTTGACAAACTCTCAATCACAGAATATTGAGAATGTTCATGTGACCACAGAAACCAAACTAGAGGCCTCCATTCATTCCTCCGGTATTATGAACCCAAAGCTCCTCATTTTTGAACAGAAAGAGACTCCTGACCTGAAACCCCCACCCTCTCTCTTGGCACAGGTGACTAAGCAACCTAATGTGTCAGGCAAGCTGGTCAATGCCCATAGTTGTCAGTATGGCACAGTGTCTGAGGAGTGCCTTCCCCAAACTGTCTCAACAACAGAATCCATTTGTGAGTCTGTGGTTTTTAGTAGTCAGAAACATCAGACGCTGTGCCCTGTCAATAAAACTGAGCAAATCCCTCTGATCCAGACGCAACAGCATGCTGTGACTGGTAACGCGCTACTTCAAATTTGTCAATCTGCTCCTGTCACCCCAACAACCTCAAAGAGTCAGTCTGACAAAGAGGCCTTAAATGTAACAAAAACATCAATGGAGACAGAGTCTCTGTCCCAAAATGCTATCACCCCTACAGGTACCACTGCATCTAAGCCTCACATCCTTGACGTGCTTCTACCATCAGTAGAAAGGGAAGACGACTTGCCCATTTCTGCCAGTTCTAATCAGCATATGGAGGAGGAAAACCTGGAGATGGATCCGGATGGGCCATCAGGAGAAACAGAAACAGAGACCCAGGAGACCACTCTTGGACAAGATAGCAGTCCAGAGGAAGGCAGTGACGAAGAAGCCGAGGCAGATAAAACTGACTGCAGCATGGATGCCCCAAGCTTAGAACAGAAGGTATTTACACATTGAGAATGGGAAACCTTTTTTTTACATTTAATATTATCAAAGAATGAGGCAGATGTACCTTATGGTTAAATAAATGACAGCAATAGAACAACAGCTTAAGGTCTCATTATACAACCCCAATTAAGACAAGATTTGAAGGAGTCATGTTTTGATGCTGACTAGTGAGTATGTATTTCTGCACTCTTGTGTCCCAATATCTACTTCTGGGCAAAAACTTTTTAATTGCACCAAATTTTGTAGAAGCTCCACAAAAACATCTTCAGTAGTAAGGCATTTTGTCAGTTTGAACAAAGCATTATAATGAACAAGCCTTAACTTGTTGTTGTATTTATATATTGATTCATAATTTTCTGAGTTGGGCACAACAAAGCTGTGTGTCTTTTCCGGGCTGGACAGAACAGTACCATCAAACAGGCACTGTTTTAAGGTAATTGGTGGTTGTCCAGATAACTAGCTATACTGCCCTTGTGCAGGATTTTCATGAGCATGCCCTATTCTGACAGTGACACTTTCTGACTGTGAATTTTAAGTTTGTGAATGCATTCCTTGTGAGAAGAAAGCTGAAAGGAGTTTCTCATTCTGGAGCAAGTGTGGGCTATGGCTTGCTCTGATCTATTTTCTTCTGAGCATATTATTGCTTTCACCTTCAATTATTATAAGTGCTTCTTTTCCATCTCACATAACCAGGTGCGCCAGTGGATAGCAGACAGAGACATAGTGAATTCATCTCCTGTCTCGCCCTCCACCTCCTCTCCCTCACCTGGTCCTTCATCCACCAATGATTGGTCTACACCAAGACAGGAGAGGTCTTCCCCTCTCCGTGGTCCGCATGGAAAGTTCGTTTCTCCGTCATCTGTTGGAGGAGGTGGCTATAATTCCTCCTCTTCCCCACCCGATCAGTCCACTCCTCAGCGTCCTCGTGGTCACACAGACATGGCGGAGCTGGCTAAGCATGTGAGTTGGTCAAGAATGACAGCATTAAATAGTTCAACAGTAATGATGAAACTAGACAGCTGCTTGATGAGAAGAATTTATCTTTCGTCAAACAGGAAATAAAAACAATTTCACAATACAATGGGTTTTTCACATTTCACAGATTGTTCCCAGCATGTTTAGAAGCTAAACATTGTGTTTGTAGCTGTGCAATGCCTGTGACACACATCAAATATGGCTCTTTTCTGCTGGCTTTGTATGGCACACATAAGCCGTCCCATACGCACCAAGCTATTTAAAATGAATTTCTATTGTGGCTTGAAAGTGGGTGTTTAACTGAGGTGATCAGCTGTATTACAGAGTTAACTCAAACACTTTTAATTGACTTGGCTATGGTCGTTGTACTGGTTCAAAATGAGCCCAAGGCACATACATAAAAGCTGAATAAAAGCCCATCAAGATCTGTGGCAACTGCTACATGATGCTTTACCAGGCTATTGTTACTATTTACCTAACTGTAAACTGGAGCGACAACCTAGTTGGCCACGATACATATTTTCAGAAATCTTATTTTGGGGTGTGTTTTGTATTGACCATTGTATTCTAGGAAGCAGACATAGAGCATCGAACCCAGTCACTGAAGCGAGAGGGCTTCTGGTCTATGAAACGTCTCACGCGTCTGATAGAGCCACCACGGCCAAAAGTTCACTGGGACTACTTGTGTGAGGAGATGCAATGGCTTTCTGCTGACTTTGCCCAAGAAAGGCGCTGGAAGAGAGGGGTTGCCAGAAAGGTAGGACGGGCAGAGGTTTGCCTTTCATGTCAATTGTAGGCTCAAGTAGATTTCACAAAGACGCACACTTGAAAAAAACAAAACTGTTGCTGTATGTTGTAAATGTTCTGGATTTATTTCTTTTAATATGTATTGTAGGTGGTACGAATGGTTATGCGACACCATGAGGAGCTAAGGCAAAAAGAAGAGAAGGCCAAGAGAGATGAACATGCTAAAATCAGAAGGGTTGCCTCTTCTATTGCAAAGGAAGTCCGTGCTTTCTGGAGCAGCGTTGAGAAGGTGCCCACGTTTAATTAATTTTTGCAAAAACATTCATGTTTAGTATTAAATCAAAATGTACAGACATGGGGGACGCCTCGGTGGCTCACCTTGCAGAGTGAATGCCGCATACGGCAGCAACAGCCAGACTTGTTTTACTCTGAACTGTGCCCTTTGCTGTATGTCATCCCTCTCTCTACTCTCTTCCTGTCTGTCTCTCTACTGTACTTATCATAATAAATGAGAAATGGAAAAATATCTTTGAAAAATGTACATGCAAAATATCAATGTATGATACGTATAATTATTAACTAACATATATTAAATCGATAGTCAACATCTGATCATTTTTTTTCCTCAGTATTGATCATTCTGATTTTTGTTGTAGCCTGTCTTAACATGACAAAGAAATAATTCATCAATTTATAAGTGATGTTTTTTTTGTCTGTAAAGGTGGTGCAGTACAAGCAGCAATCTAGATTGGAGGAAAAAAGGAAGAAGGCTTTAGACCTTCAGTTGGATTTCATTGTTGGTCAGACAGAAAAATACTCAGACCTTCTCAGCCAGTCCCTTGCACCCACCAGACCCGCTGAAACTGTTGATCAGCCTCCTCAAAAATCTTTGCCATCGCCCACTGATGAAGATGGTAGGAAGTTAATTTGAAATACAATGTACTGTAAAATGAGCATAACCGTCTCTTTGTTTGGATAATTTCAAGGTTTGAATTAGTAGTTCAGTTGAAGACATAGTCATAGCTGCACACCGATAAATCTTGCTTTGAGGTAAATTTAAGTATTGTCAGATGATTATTGATTATTGTTTTTACAATTATATGCATCTTCTTTCCTTTTTGTCCTAATACACCCTTGTGTTCTGAGCTGGATATCATGCACCTTTGATTAGCTCATGGATTATTGTAAGTCTAATATTTATCAGAGAAAAAATAGCATCAGGTAAGATAGCATTGCTTGACAGTTTTTATTCAGAAGAATGGCTAAACACATTGGGCTAGCCAGCTGCCAACTGACAGCAGTTCATTGACATGTTTTTGGAGCTTAGTTCACCTTTATTTTTATTTTTTCATTTGGCAAGAGGTGTTGATGTGCAATGACAGTTTTCAAAGCAATGAGTCTCTCCTGGCCTTGATCCACAGAATGAATAGAGTTTACATGCCTGTGACAGAGAGCCAGGGCACAGAAGTTTATCTGAGGCAGGGTGAAGGGAAACAATTACTGCTTTTACTTGTGTCACTGTAAAAATTCCAAGGTCCAACATTAACTAAATTGATTATGGTGCTAACGTTGGATCGAAATTGAACAGTGCTCTATAAGAAAATGAGGCAAAATGCGAATTAAGGTGAATGAATTGTGTACGGTCAAGTCAGGCCAGAAATGTAATCACTACCAGTCACATGTCGATAAGCTTTTGTTTGAAGTTGCAGATTGCAGGACATGAAGCTCTTAAATTTCTGCCATAACCTGATTTCTATCATTAAAATAATGTGTATGCATATGGAGGAAACAAGTCTTTTCAAAACAATGTTTCACCTCTATTATGCAGACAGAGACTTTGAACCTACATGTGAGGAGGAGGATGATGAGGAGACCATCGAGGTAGAGGAGCAGCAGGATGGCAATGATGCAGAGACCCGCCGGAGGGAGATAGCACTGCTGAAGGAGGAGGGCATGTTACCCCTGGACGAGTTGCTCAGCACTCTCAAACTGCCACCGGTACTTCAACAAACCTTACTGCACTGCACATAGCAATTTCAGTGGTTGTCCTAAGAACATCATTGAAGTTGCTATTCATATACATTTGTCATGACCTGTTACATAAACTTCTATTTATAGTTGCACATTAGATTCAAAATAATAATTCAAATATGTGCAATGTTTAAACTTTTAACAAAGTAGGGTTATGTTTGTCTAGTCTTACAAATAATATACCTTCAATACAAATACCATATGTTTGCATTTTGTTGAATCTCTGAATTATTCAATTGTTTAGCAATCAGGCTTGGATGAAGAACACTCTGAGACTTCTTCGTCAGCACAGGAGGAAGAGGAAGATAGGGAATTCACAGCCAATGAAGAAGATGGTAAATTTGTCCAGACTGACATTTTAGTGTATTTTGTCTAAAAGTAAACATTTTTTTCTCTCAAAGTAAATATAAATATTACATGTATGAAATGCTATTTGTGTTTCCCTCTGTGTTTCATTATAGCTGAGGATGAGGAGGACACCATAGCTGCTCAAGAGAAGGTAGAAGGAAATGTAGATCACACAGAGGAACTGGATGAATTGGCCAGAGAAGGTAGATGTTTTCATACAGATGCAAATTAGACTCACTTGTTTTGCATGGCTTGGGTTATCAAACATTTGTTTATAGGAACGGACAAACTGTTAACTTTAAGTTTTATTGTTTGTAAAATTACAGCATTTGGTTTCAGCAAAGTCCTTCCAAGTGATTTAGTAAAAACCCTCATTATTTCTGTTATACTATTTGGTTTCCATTTTAAATTGTTTTTATATTGGCCAATTGGCTTCTTTATGGAAACTAATTTAATTCCTTCTCAGCGCCCTGTTTACAAATGTAAGACAAGTTCAGCCCTGACACCTGTGCTCCCCATGTAGGCGATATGAGCATTGAAGATTTGCTGGAGAAATACAGAGGAGCTTACGCGTCTGACTTTGAAGATCCGTCTGCATCTGCTTCTAAAGCAAGCTCTGACTCAGAGGTGTCTGGGGATGAGGAGGAGGAGACTGAGGAAGATGAGAGTGACGTGGAAGGAAACGCCTCCTCTTCAGGTATAAACAGCGAGAATGAAAGCCAAGTCGCTTGCAAATGTTATCCCCCGCTCAAACAACCCAAAAATACAGTAACTTTGGAGAAAGGAATCTATAGGAAATATATTTTTGAGGACCATGAATGCATTTACATCAAATGCTGTGCATTGAAATTATTTTATTGTTGACAGAATCACCAGGAGACAGTGAGGAAGAAGATGAGAGTGAGAAAGAAGATGAGGACGATGACTGTGGAGATGAAGGGATGGAGCTGTTGATAAAGGAGGGAGACCATGGTTCAACTTCTTCTAGCTCACGGCCAAAGAAAGAGATCAGTCATATTGCTGCTACTGCAGAGAGCCTACAGCCAAAAGGTTACACGTTGGCCACCACTAAGGTCAGTCACAAACATTGTATTAGCCTGAATTTGTTTTATTTTAGAATTTTTAAATGAGAGTTATATGTTACATGTTGCTTTTAGTCATAGTTTTAGAAACAAAATATAATTCTATCAAGACCTAAAACACACTTTTCTCATATTTCCTACAAGGTCAAGACTCCCATCCCATTCCTGCTTCATGGTACATTACGAGAATACCAGCACATTGGGCTGGACTGGTTGGTCACCATGTATGAGAAAAAGCTCAATGGTATTCTGGCTGATGAGATGGGTTTGGGCAAGACCATTCAAACCATTGCTCTACTTGCTCACCTTGCGTGTGAAAAAGGTACCAGGATTGGCTGTCTTGCAAGTTCTATTCATAATTCTGTATTGATGGTCATGATGGATTATGCTTTACAATGTTTATTTACAATTGGAAAAATAATTATATTGATAAAATATGAAAAATAAGGGAGTTATAGTTGTCATATTATCTACTACCAGAGCTCTACCTTTTGGGGTGCTGATTGGACTATGCACACCTACATACATAACATACAAGAAGGGAGTCTGTATTCAACTCCTGATAAGTTTTAAAGTAATGTGTTGTGTTTAGGTAATTGGGGCCCTCATCTCATCATTGTCCCAACAAGTGTCATGTTAAACTGGGAGATGGAGCTGAAGCGCTGGTGTCCTGGGTTTAAAATCCTCACCTACTTTGGCAGCCAAAAGGAAAGAAAGCTGAAGAGACAGGTAATTAGCAAAGTGTTCTATAATGCTATACCTATACCAAATCACATCAGAGTTGTTTTAATCAATTTCTGTGTACTGTTTGGTCACATTCTATGAGGTGACTGCTTCCTTGCCATTCCTTATGCTCCGAATTATGATCTTAGGTAACATCACAAACTATCTGCAGTTTGCTAACCCATATTTTCAACCTATTTGCAGGGTTGGACCAAGCCTAATGCTTTTCATGTATGCATCACTTCCTACAAGTTGGTGCTGCAGGACCACCAAGCATTCCGGCGTAAATCTTGGCGATACTTGATCTTGGATGAAGCCCAGAATATCAAGAACTTTAAGTCCCAGCGCTGGCAGAGCCTGCTTAACTTTAACAGGTCTGTAGAGCAGGGTGTCTTTTCTGAAAAGTACAATTAGTGGCCAGGGTTCCACGTTAACTTTTATCATGGTTGCACAGTTTGCATCAGAGCTTTGAACTCAAAACGTTAAAGGCCACCAAATTATCTGGATACATTGGACACATTGTATTTTCTCATTCAGGTGAATCAGATATGAGAGATCAGTCCATGTTGTGTAAGTCAGTTCCTCCATGTTAGTTAGATGATTTCTAGCTTGCGGCCCGGCAGAAAATTTTGATTATTCTTCTTGTGTATGTTAGTAAATGTTTTCTCTTTAATTTCTTTGTCCTGTGCTGCTCACTGTGGCAAGAACACTCATAAATAACATGAAGGAATGAAAATTTTTTGCCAGTGCAGTCAAAACAAATGGTTGAGTTTTCATGGTCACCTGGTATCTTACTGTAGGAAAGTTTTAAATATCTAACAACATTAATGTCCCACAGGTTATAACCACATAGCATAGAAGTTAAAGTTTTATGTTCATATTTTTGCGGGGGCTAATTTTATTGGAATTTTCCATTTCTTTGACGTTAAATTAGCACACTACCACATAGGTTTTTATGTGCGATTGATCATATTTGTGTTGCGTTTCGTAGTGACAATCCATCCATCCACACACACGCAGCCATTACACTATGACAGAGGCGATCAGTGTGGTGATGTTGGCACTGTCACGTTTTAATTACATAAGAGCAGCCACAACCAAATAAGTCAAGTAATGTAATACAAGATATAACCATTAAAGCACAACAAAACAAGAGATCAAAATATTCACAGATATTGACACATAAATATCTTATGGGATTGTCTCACGCTCCTGCTCCAACTCAGCACTGTTTCAGTGTTTTCAGGACATATTTTTCATTAAACTTTTTCAGTATGTTCTCACACACACCCTTCAGATAAATCAATTGAGAAAAGGTGTCTTTGCATCTCTTTAGTGTTGCCTAGAGGAACATTTGAGATTCTGGGGAGGTGCACGACAGCAACGTAGGGGTCCATGCTCACTGTCAAACCAGTCTTGGTCAAATCGCATTGACACACTGTGCTGTGATGTTTAAATATGATCTTTAGATAAATACGCCTTTTGTAATTCAGAGAATAGATGACTAAAGACTACCTTGACCTCTCACAATTACAGCCACAGGCGACTGCTGCTAACAGGAACCCCTCTGCAGAACAGCCTGATGGAGCTTTGGTCTCTGATGCACTTCCTCATGCCTCACGTTTTCCAGTCTCATCGTGAGTTTAAGGAATGGTTCTCAAACCCGTTGACAGGAATGATTGAGGGTAGTCAGGAATACAATGAAGGCCTGGTGAAGAGGCTCCACAAGGTTCTCAGGCCATTTCTGCTCAGAAGGATCAAGGTTGATGTGGAGAAACAGATGCCCAAGAAATATGAACATGTGGTGCGCTGCCGCCTGTCAAAGAGACAGCGATTCCTCTATGATGACTTCATGGCACAGGCTTCGTAAGTTAATTCACAATTGTATTCATAACAATGTTTAGACGTTCTTCAATGTATAGACGATTACTAGCCCCCTTTCTCCATTCATCATAGTTTGTCTCTTGATTTCTAGGACCCGGGAAACATTGGCTAGTGGGCACTTCATGTCTGTGATTAATATCCTAATGCAGCTCCGAAAAGTGTGCAACCACCCCAACCTGTTTGATCCTCGACCCATCCAGTCTCCCTTCATCATCCAACCCATTGTATTCTACACATCCTCCCTGGTGCTGGACGCCCTGGAGGTCTCTCCTTTAAAGGTCAGCATTAAAGGAAAACCTAAAGCAGCTTTAATTGTATCTGATGGTTGTACACCAAAATCAGCATATACATGTTTCCATATGCTGAAAATAAACACTCAAAATGCTGTCTGTGAAGGTTCTCATTCATCCAGGTCATGGTTATCCAAGAAGGGTTAAATTGAGTGCAACTAGACTTGATAGAAGATACTTGAAGACAGTTTGCCTCTCATCCAAGATTCGATTCCACCCTTCTTGGGACTCAAATGCTCCTACTTTTTTGTTCCCCCAGCGCTGTGACCTCTCTCAGTTTGACTTGGTTCGTTTGGAAGGCCGTGTTACCCGGTACCAAGCAGATGTTTTCGTACCTAGTCACAAAGTCAGCCGCCAACTCATCCAGGAGATTGTGGACTCGCCTGAACCTCCTCCACGACCCAAACCAGTCCGCATGAAGGTCAACAGGTGCATAATACAGCTACATATGCTTTTAAGGGCTTTATATCTGCAATTTGTTCCACAATCCAATGCTTATAACTCAAAGCTTAATCTTTTATATGTACCTGTTCAAATAAGGATGTTCCAGCCTCCTCCTAAAGGTGATAATCGACCAGTTCTGCTGATGAACAAACCCACCAGCTCTGTGCCCACTGTCACTCAGACACCCAAACCTCCCCCACTAGCTGATAGCACCTCAACTCCAGCGTCGATTCCTGTAGTTCAACAAGGCAAGTAAAAAACTGTCAGGAATACATTTGGAAGATGAATTCTATAGACTTCTGCCTCCTCTCCATACAAAGTCATTTTATAAAAGCACATGTAAATTGTTGTGTTTTCTAAAAATCTTACGTGATCTTGTCTTTATTTACATCCCCTGTCTCAGACCTACTCTTCATTTATTCTTCATCCGTATGCTTTTTCCCACAGTGGTGTGTTCAGTGGCGCCCACACCCCCTCCCCGCCCCACCATGCCTTCAACCGCTCAAACTGCAGTGAGGTCCAGCACACCCAAGCCAATCTTTACTGTTCGGCCTCCCACAGCTTCCTGCACACCTGGTGTTCCAGCTCATCCAAGTCCAAATCCCAGCAATGTCATGCCCCAGAGAGTTTTACTCAGTCCAGACATGCAAGCTAGGTTGCCTTGTAAGTGCAGCTATATTTTTGATTGGTTTCTTCATTTTTGAACCACACATCAGTCTCAGTTGTTGAAAACCAATTAAAGTCAATAAGGATAGAGTATTTTGCAAAGACGCAAAAGAGTAGCATCCTTTGAAGTGTTTAGTGACTTTTGATTATTAGAAGATAGAAAAGCATGTGTATTGATGAAAAATAATTATTGTTGGAAGTAAGTTGTAAACTTGGAAACTGTAAGGGTTGAAATAATGCCAGCCAATGTATTTTGGATCTTCCAGCCAGACAGTGTCAATTCCTGACCTTTGGCATTTACCCATGTCCTTTGTCTCAGGCAGTTTTTCTTCACCTCACATTACAGAAATAGCATTTGTGCTTGTAACGTCAGAGAAACTGGCCAAAGACTCACCTTGGCTCCTCACTGAGATTTCCTAGACCCTTTGACTTGTCTTTGGCTGGGGCATTCCCCACTCTCCGCTTGAAAAAAAATAGATAGTCCAATTAAGATAAAGAATTTTGAAGAGATTTTCCAAAAGATAGAAAGTTTTACATTACACTTCCAACTCAAGTGGAAGAAGATGAACAAGGAGGAAAGTCAGACAGATCAAACACCATAGTAACTTAACACCATGTTTTGACAACTCCAGAAAACCTGTGGGACAAATGCGACAATTGGCTTTAATCAGTCCCCACGGTGGCTGTCTCTGGCATTAGCCGGTGAGATGAGATGAGCCTTCTGCAATAAATGTTTCTGTACCAAAGAGCTTTTAATGACATTTTCGAGGCATGACTTTGGCCCATCGGTACCCCTTGTTGGCCTAGCAGGAAATTGTAAAATGTATCACTGTTATGAGTAATAATTCATTTAACAATCAGAAAATCACCTCTCTCTCGCGCACGCACACACACTCGCACCTTTGGATGAGGAAATGTGTACACAATTGATTGAATATTTCTAATTAACATATTTGTTTTTGCTCCCACAAGCTGGTGAGGTAGTGAGCATAGCCCAGCTTGCCTCCTTGGCAGGACGTCCTGTGTCATCATGCCAGGGAAGTAAACCAGTCACTTTCCAGCTTCAGGGCAACAAGCTGACTCTGTCTGGAGCTCAGATTCACCAAGTTCCAGCAGCTCCTCCCCGCCCAGTTCAAGGTTAGTGTTTATCTCGTATTAAAGAAATGAGAATTAATGCATAGCTCAACAAAGCAATGAGGTTTTTCTAAATTATTGTGTATGACACTCGATTGTGTGGTTACCAGGTGAACTGGGAAGGTTAGTCTTATCCTGTCACTCCACAGGTAATGTGATGCACCTGGTATCAAGCGGGGTGCAGCACCACCTGATCAGCCAACCTACCCAGGTTGCTGTTCACAGCACAGCCACCACACACCACCCAGTTAACACAACTTCTGCTGCTTCTGCAAATCAGCTGCTTCAGAATGCCTCTGCTCAAGGTTTCCATCTTTCATGATATACTCTTCATATCAGAAATGGACGTTAAAAATGATTAAAGAAAAAAAAATCATTTTACTCCTTTAAACTTTTTGAACACATATATGTCTATCTGATGGAGTCATAATTTAAGTGTTGACTGTTATGTTAAGGAAAAGCGGCATTTGTCTTTCTATCTGTGATAGCATATGGTAAAGGATAGAGAAACCTACTGTATTTCACTTATGACATTTGGCATCATTTAATTTAATAAACTCAAGCATATCCATTTTTTTGGGTTGAGGCACCTCCAAATTGGTGTAGCCACTGGCACTAAGAAACACATTTTATCCTAATTTAAGAATCCTTTGAGAGCCTGTGTCAGGACATTTCAGTCACTCTTTTGTTTGTTCACCACTCTTTTCTCAAAGTTTATATTCTTTGTTTTCAGTGCCAGCTTCTATGGTGAGCAGCCCTGGGGTTGTGAAGATTGTTGTGCGCCAGTCAGCAGGCAAGGATGGTCCGGTTCCCACTTTAGCAGTGGCTCCTTCCCCTCGTGTAGCGCCACAGTCATCCCTTTCCCTACAGCACAATACCAACACACCCCCTGTCAGAAACATTCCTCCAATGCAAGTTCCCCACCGCACCCCAGGTCCTGCTACTGCCCACTACACGATAGCTCCACCTAGAAACCCTAGCTCAACCCCAAGCCAGCCCCAGCCTCCCCGTCCAGTTTTGAAAGTAGTGCAACCTCCTCCAGAGCAACCAGGTGAGAGTTGAGGCTTATGGTATTATTCTCAGAATTGTAATTCATAAGTCTGTCTGCATGGAAAGCCAAAACTTGGCCAGATTAGAAGAAAAATACCACAGATAAGTTGCAAAACTAAATGTATTTGAATCTAACTGATGCAAAACCCTCCTCATTAACATTATTGAATCACCAACAACAGAAATGTTCATCTTGCTCTGCTTTGTGCTCTGTCCTCGCCCTAGCTCCATCTCAGGCGACTGCCGTGTCCTCTGCCTCAAAGTCTTCAGTAGCATCACGTGATAACAGCAGCAGTAGCAGCAGTCACACAGCAAAGTCGAAGACCAGCACAGTTGCCAAAGCCTCCCCCCGACCCAGGATACTGCCCCACCCACCTCCTCGTTCTCCTTTCTACTTGGTAAGCATTTTTTCCTTTTGACAATCATTTAATTTTTCATATTTAGGAAATTTAATCATGTCACACATAAACAAAAGTCAACCATTTTTCAGCTACCTTAATTTAGCTCTTCTTTTGCTTTTACAAACAGAATCAGGATTATTAATACATTCCCCAGTTGTAGCGCAGCAACTCACCCAACAAATGTTATTTTCCTTTTGTTTATCAGTCATGGCTGGCAAACAGCCATAAACAGCAAAGAAACAGCAAATTGGACTTCATATCGCAAGTCAACGAGCACCACTGTGGGGCGAAACCCGTATATGGCCAGGAGGTTTTGGACTTTCTGACATTTCTCCCGGGTCCCCGTTTCTCTCCGGCTCCCCTGAGTTCTCTGGGAGATTGGGGGCGATCAGGCCACAGCAGTTGTCTACTTGCACAGCACCAAAACACAACTGACTACTGGCTTCAGAGCTGCGCTGTAAGAAACGCCATATACACCATTGAAGAGAGGCTGCAGCTGCTCAGTGACATAATAGACAGGTAAATAACAATTTCTTTAACAGTTATTTTGTTGATTAACTTCCATCCCAAGTTACTGGGGACATCACTCATTCATTTAATCTATCCTGTTTTAGGTTTACATTTGTGATCCCCCCAGTAGAGGCTCCTCCTATTTCCATGCACTGCTGTCATCCTCCTCCTTCCCTGACCCACAAGCAGAGCGTCTTCTCATCAGTGCTGTCAACGGCACTTGTTCCTCTCACTCGCTGTCTCAATCGTATCCAATGTAACACAAGGACCCAGTTCCCAGACCTGAGACTTATCCAGTATGATTGTGGTAAGTTGTAGTAAAAAAAGCAACAACAACCAGCTTTTGCCCAATAGTGGACAGTAGGACAAAACACATTAATTGTAGGGCTGTCACTTTCAGATGATGATAGGAAAGAATTTCAAATGAAAGGCAATATGTTGAATATATTCAAATTAAATTCTTAGCAATGAGCATTTGTTATGTACTGTCTGCTGACTCTAGCTCTAAAGATCACTAAATAATTGTAATTTGGTCCAATATTTAATGACAAATGTGTTTTTCAGTCAGTAGTCCAAATCAGTTGCAAACGGTGTTGGTCTTATGAGATGTTTGTCTCTTTTTCCTAGCCATTTATTGAGGTTGTGTGTGCACATTTGCAGGTAAACTACAGACACTCCACACATTGTTGAGAAAGTTAAAGACAGGAGGCCACCGGGTGTTGATCTTCACACAAATGACTCGTATGCTAGATGTGCTGGAGCAGTTCCTCAACTACCATGGACACATATACCTCCGTCTGGATGGTAGTACTCGTGTGGAACAGAGACAGGTTCGAAAAATTGCAATGGTTTCTCCAAATTATTTGGGACTTGCACAAAACTACATATTTTCTGATCTGATGTTCTTACTTATCCTGCAGGCACTCATGGAGCGGTTCAATGCTGATCGTCGAATCTTCTGCTTCATTTTGTCAACTCGCAGTGGAGGTGTAGGTGTGAACCTGACTGGCGCAGACACTGTAGTGTTCTACGACAGTGATTGGAACCCAACTATGGACGCCCAGGCACAGGACCGTTGCCATCGTATAGGCCAAACCCGTGATGTTCACATCTACAGGTACAATAAGATTGCTGCTGCTTACTCGTATGGACTGCACAGTGCCTTTACATAGACAATACATGTGCATTGGCTGATTATCTAGATGCTACACTAAGATAATGCATGACTAAAGTATAAATATACATATTCTCTAGAGCAGGGATGTCAAACTTATTTTAGTTCAAGGGCCACATGCAGCCCAATTTAATCTCAAGTGGGCCGGACCAGTAACACCAGTCTAAACTTGTCAGGATTACTACACATTTATGGTTGTTATTTTTATTATCTCATTAATTAATTATGTCAGAAAAAGAGTATTTTAGTGTTAAAATAGTATTTAGTGTTCCAATAATAATAAATATACAATATACAATATTATTGTAACATCCCGGTCATGCACAAGGTGGCCGGGAGGCTTAGCACATTGTTTATGTGGCCAACTTTTCTGCGATTGCGCTTGGGTAGCAGAACATGCCTGTTTAAATTGCATTACAATGTCACATTATACTACGTCATGTTATTATTGAATTACGTCAGGAAAAATGGTAACCGAAAATGTGTTGTATAATTTTCTGCCATAATATGGTCAATAATTCTACAAGTGACGTGATTGGAAATAAAACTGCTGATGTTATGTGGTGTTGTGGTACATTTGTAACGCTGTTTAAAGTTACATTGCAAAGTTCAGCATGGCACGCAGGGCAGATATATTGAGAGCACAATTGGGACACTGGGAGGGAGACCATGCGTGCTCAGGAATGAGGCACACATGTAACTCCACACATGTAACTCCACAGCGTAGTAGGTTCTCTGTAAAGGACAGCACAACCCCCAGTGGACAATTCAGGAATAGCAGTGCATTTTATTGCAATGATGGCTGTAATTTTCACTCTTCAAAATCATCCAGCGGGCTGGATTTGACCCTTTGGTGGGCTGTATGTTTGACAATCCTGCTTAAGTAGGTACTTGTGCAAAAATTTCAGCATTAAATTTTAAAATGGAAATATGCGTGTGCATTTATTTTATATACTGTATATATATATGTATATTTACAGCACATATATACACATTGGAGTGATAAAGAAGATGATTTGTTTGTGAATATTGTCAGCCAATTCCTACTTATATGTTTTGAATCTACTAAACAGTTGGTGCCTATAAAGTGGGAATGTGTTTTAATGTGTTGTTTTTTCCCTGTTTTTCTTCAGGTTGATTAGTGAGCGTACTGTAGAAGAAAACATTTTAAAAAAAGCCAACCAGAAGAGGATGCTGGGAGATATGGCTATTGAAGGAGGAAATTTTACCACTGCATTTTTCAAACAGGTAGCTGTTTAAATTTTAAATTTCACAATTTTTATCTGATATCTAATTACTCCACTAATTCAGTGTACCAGGCAGAATATGCTGTAGTGAAATTGCAATGCAGTAATAGGTCAGGCACATGGTTTCACTGGCCCATCCATGTAAAGATGGACAGGGTTCCTATGCAATGCAGAAAACCTGTAAAATAGTTCAACAGATTTTCAGTCTTGGAAAATATATTGAAAATGAGAGGACAAGTATAATATGCTGGAAAATCTTGTGTTGCCCTTCTTATATGGTAGTTCAACAGTTTGGATTATGTGGTGAAAACAAAGTTGTGAGCTATTGCATGCATGATAAACTAGCTAATAATGCTGGGTGACTATTGCATCTTAAATGCAGCTAGGACTAAGGACTAAGTTAAATTGACCTCCAAATGCAATGTTGGGTAGTAATTGCAGTTTTTTCCTGAAAGGGATTTTCAGGAATAATCTATAATTCCGGATTTTCCAATTTAAAAATGTGAGTCCTGTCAATCCAATGAAAGGAAGAGGAGCATTCTTTTTTTCTAATCGTGGTAAATGGACTGCATTTGTATAGCAGCGCTTAAATAGCGATAAATAGCGCTTTTATCCAAAGGGCTTTACAGTGTTTACATTCACCAATTCATACACACGCTCACACACCGACAGACATGGTAACCATGCAAGGCCCACTTGCTTGTTGAGAGCAATTTGGAGTTAGGGCCCTGCTCACGGACCTTCAACATGGAGGAGCCGGTGATCGAACCGGTGACCCTTCGATCACTAGGTGATCACCCTACTACAAGTAGATTTACAGGCTACAAACCCCAATGATCTATCACGGCGATTTAAGTATACCAAGATTATTTTAGCTGGTGTGCAGATGGGAGGATAACAGACCGGACTGGTTCATGCTGTGTATAACAACTGGCATTTCTATAATTAGTTTGTATAATACCCATTCTTAGATTATAAAGAATGTCAATAATAATGTCATCAACTGATAACATAAGCTTGCTGATACATCTCAACTCATTAGTAATCCTTGAAACCCCTGCTCGGTCCCGACAGTCTTTTAATGTTTTGCTTTTTTTTTAACCAATACACATTATTGTATCATTAACTTGAAATCAATGTTTTTTTCATGCAGGTTATGTCCTGTCTTTCCCTACATATTGTACACTAATCTGTACCCATATAGTGCCAGTCTTACAAATCAGATGTTCTCAAAGGGGCACAGATTAGTCAAGGGTGCAGTCATTGTAGGACCAGCCGTGTCTTTAAAAATGTTGTGGAAAAGTCCTCAAATGATCTGGTGGAAAGGGTGGAAACCCTGATGGATCATATGGTTTTTTCAACTGAGGTGTATTTAACTGAGGTGCCCTCTCATTTACTGTCACTGCTTTCTTATGAAATAATGCTCTCAGTGATGAAGATGCATAGGCAGTGCATTCTTTCCATCATATTGAATTAACACTAATGTTCTCATAATTTTACTTTTTTTTTGATTGTACATCCATTTAATTCTTTAAATAATTGGCTAACTGCCATTTATTTAAAGAATTAGTAATGAATGTTGATAATACAAGTACATTAATCTGTTTTAGTGTTTTTGTTCTTATGTATTCTTCTGTATTGAATGTTTCTTATTTTCACTCTCAGCAAACCATCCGGGAACTGTTTGACATGAATGAAGGGGAGAAGAGAGAGGTAGCAGTTGAGCTGTCAGTGCCCCAACCTGAGGAAGAGGAAGCTGTTAACAAACAGAGCACCACCATCCTTGAGCAGGTTAGATTTATGACATTGGATATACACTTAGTAAAGCACCTATGTAGTGTATTTAGAACTGAGCATTTTGATAATAACTGCAGTGCACATGTATAATCTGAATCATCTTTAGTTCTGTAAATTGAGGTGGTTTTGAAAGGTCTTGAATGCTCTTTTTCTGAGAACTTGATTGAATACCCCATATAACATTCACATATGACAAGATCATCTTAATATCAATGTTTCAGGCCCTATGTCGTGCAGAGGATGAGGAAGACATTGTTGCAGCCTCCCAGGCCAAAGCAGAGCAGGTTGCAGAACTGGCTGAGTTCAATGAGAACATACCATTGGATGATGGAGGAGAACAAGAGGAAGTCGAGGAGCTCTCCAAGGCTGAGCAGGAAATAGCTGCTCTCGTGGAGCAGGTAAATGATTAAAATCCAGAATAGGACGCTAATTTTGAGTTTCTACATGAGTGGATTATCTCCATATTAATATTGTCTCCTGAATGGCTTGCAAGCTACTATGAGTTCTATGCATAGAAGCCGAGTTTGCCAGTAAGGGTAAGGGCCCTTTCACATAGGGCGCACTGTGCTCAACGCAACGTACAGCGCAGCACGAAGGTCCGCACAAAATATAGGTTAGATTCACAGATAAGGACCGATATTTTTTTTCAGCTGGCGAGTAAGATGTATTGAGGGTGGACACGTAACACAACACCAACATACATTGTTGAAACACGCCTGCCATGCCGTTACAATTGGTAATGTGTTTTCATGAGAGGACTTTCCTCCTGAGTTCTCCATACGTCCTGAGACTTGTGTTGCACCATTCAGCCATCACTGAAATCACAGTATGTCCGAGTTTGTTGATTTTTCGAAACACACGTTTGTTCCAAGTTCAGTGGTTCAACTGTGTTCAGCAATCACTATTGTCTGTGCCCAACTATGTCACAGAGTGCAGCGCCCAAAGTTCAATCTGATTGAACTTTTGCCGCTGTGCCCCACAAAGAGGGTGCAGATCCCCGCCGTGCGCGCCACTATGCTCGGTGCATTGAAAATTCGCTGTTGCGCGAAGTACGCCATGCACATGGATGGGTTTCAGAGCAAAGCACAGTGCGCACCGCATCCTATGTGAAAGGTCCTTCAGGGAAAAATGTTGTGTGTATATATATGTATGTATGTCTTTTATCACCAATCAAGATGGGCATATTTCAGAAGTAAGTTAAATTTGTTAGGCTCTTTTGTTTGTTTCAGTTTAACTACAGTGCAGTATAGTTGATTTACGCCAGGCTTTGTTATCTCTATTAAACACCATAGCTCACTCCCATTGAGCGCTACGCCATGAACTTCCTGGAAGCCTCACTGGAAGATGTATGCAAAGAAGAGCTGAAGCAAGCTGAGGTAAGGCCACACCTTTTCTTTGGCTCAGTTCTAACTGGACTTGTTCCTGTTGTAAAAAGAAATGTTGTGAAATAGGCTTGATAAAATTTACTTAGTATGTTTTGTGATACCTTGTAACATTCTTTTTTTGGTCTATCATCCTTTAATGTGGTTTTGTAAAACCACATGTATAATTGCTAAAGCATCGTGACAATTATTCTCTGCATGTGTGTGTGACTAGGAGCAGGTAGAGGCTGCCAGGAAGGGCCTGGACCAGGCCAAGGAGGAGGGGCTGAAACTCAATGCTTCATCAGATGATGACGATGATGACTTTTTGTCAACGCCAATCTCTGTAGAGCCTGTGCAGCCAACTCCAGCCCGCCGTGGCCGCAAACCCAAAGATAGAAGTGTCACCTCTACAAGGACCAGTGGTAGGCTGCGTAGGGCCTCTCCTGAACCTGAGTCTGACTCACCTAGCCCCAGAGAAGTGCCTGAAAGAGTCCGCTTTGGTCTGAGAGGACGAGCAGCTGCCAAAAACACTGGTGCTGTTTCTACCACCCCAATCCGCACAGACCATCACAAAACCTCCTCATCAGCCAGATCCCAAGATTCCTCTAAATCATCAAAAGCCTCTTCTCCTGCCAGAGACCATCAGAGCAGCAAAACCAGGACTCTACAAAACCGCTCCAATCCCAGTCCGGTTCCTCCCTCTACCACAGCCTCTCCACCTGGGGCAAAACTGCATAGTGTTGGGGACACAGACAGCAAAAATAAAGCAGGAACAGAGGAGAAGGAGCTGAGGGTTTCTGAATCACCGCAGGAGTCCAGTTGCACTGTCGACAATCAGCCAAAAGATGACAGCAAAGAACAGACCTCCCTGTCTCCCCCATCTGCCATCATACGATCACCTCGTAAACGTCAGTCAGCAGATGGCGAGGTCCTGCGTGGTCTTGTTGAAGATTCGCCATCAGCTAAAGTCCTGCGGAAACTTCCAGGGAGGCTGGTCACAGTAGTAGAGGAGAAGGAACCAAGGAAGAGGAGGAGAAGAGTAAGTGATGCTGGTGGTGGAGGGTCTTCAGAGGATACAACCCTGGAGGAGAGTAGTGCTGGATTTGGGAATGAACCAAGCAAAGACAACATCTCACAGAACCCTGATAGCAAGACAAAAGGTACCATAGCTGCTCAGGACCAAGACTCTAACCCCCCACCGTCTGTACACCCACAGCCCGTCAGAGGGTATCCCCCATATTCCCCTCTCCATCTTTCTCCCGACATGCCTGTCCTTAGAAACCTTCCTGTACGACGTAGGCTGGAAACTGAATCTCGCATGGCTGCACAGCTGGGAGAGCAACAGCAGCATCTGAGTAGAGGCAGAGGAGGAAACCAATCAAGGAAAACTGATATAGCAACAGAAAAAGACACCACTTCAGCCTCCACAGACACCAGTGTGAATGCAACTATAGCACCAGTGAAAAGAAAGAGGGGCCGGCCCCCAAAGACTCCCCCCAGAGCACCTGAGCCTGACAATATCTTGAACGCCCCTCAAGCACCCACTTCACCAAGTCAGGAGGAGATTCCCCCTCTTTCTCCAAAACGTAAAAGGGGTCGCCCTCGCAAAGACTCAACCTCAGGGACAGACACTGTCAGTGAAGTACAGAACTCTAAAAAAGAGATCAGCATAAGTCAGGAAGCCCAGTCTACCAAAGCGAAGGAATTGAATACTAAGGCTGAGTTATTGACCCCAGCTTCAGTCATGGCCCCAGATCCAACCTTAGTCTCCACATCACAAACGGAACAAGCTTCCACACCAATCTCAGCTACAAGTCAAACACCCGCTGCACCTGCACTCCAGCTTACATCACCCCTTCTTGTGGCTGTTTCCACGCCAGCCTCAGGCCAAGTCTTGAGTTCTGCGGTTCCTGGCTCAATTGCGATGCCTGTTACTACTCCAGTAATTACTACTCACACTACTATAGTTCCAGGTATGCTTACAAGCACCACTTCAGCAACTTTAGATGTAAAACCAACACCTGAGGTGTCCACATCTTCTAATCTCCCTGTAGATCCAAATCTCACAGCTCCCACAACAGTGAATTTAGCAGGATCTGACTCTCTCCAAACCACACCAGATGCTAACCCACCTACCACACTGTGTCCCATGTCATGTTCTGCAGTTACTGTCACATCAGTTTTAACAGTTCCTGATACAACGACCACAGCAGCTGCTGCTACACTTTGTAGAACAGTGAGCCATACACCAGCATCCACCACTACAGTAAAATCAGTTACAATGCCAAAAACCTCTGCTTTGCTATGCCCAATTGTTACTGCTACTGTAATATCCACCCCAGCTGCCACTCAGACAGTTTCAAGTACTTTATCAATCCCAGCTATAACCACAACATGTTCCCCCACTGTAGACTCAATAACAGTTACTTCTACGAAGATGGTCCAAGGAAGTCCCTCTGCTAAAATAATTTCTGACACAGAACCCTCCACAGTCATATCAGTTACATCGGCACCAGTAACTGCAGTTGCAACATTTGCAAGTACTGGAGCCCATACAAGTTCCAATGTGACAACTACCAAAGTCTCTTCTACATCACTGTCAATTTCACCAACTGTAAAAACATTTACAGCAGCCACACATGTATCCGTTTCAACTGTCACAACAGCTGATGCACCCTCAGCAACATCTGCTGCTGCACCTACTTCAGTTTGCACTCCTGCTCCAGTAACATCATCCACTACTGTAACTACCACAGCTGAGGAAAAGACTATTACAGAAACTACTTTGCTGCCAAAAGAGGGAGTAGAAGTAACAACCACTGCAGCGCTGGAAGTTGCAGCAGCCCCTTCAGAAGAGCAATCGACTTGTACCCCTGACAAAACTGCAGCCAAGACAGTCAAGATCCCATCCCCAGGGATACCTTGCACAGGTGCTATTCAAGCTTCAGTAACAACTGTCATAGTAACCACCCAGGCCTCACCAGTTACCCTTCCATCATTAGATACAGTTACAGCTAACACAGCCACTAAAAGCGAGGAAACCACCACCCATGCCTCTGCAGTTATGTCCTCTCAAGTACAAAACTCTGCGTCTGCAGGTATTTCCCCAGAGTTGTCCACAGCAGCCCAGACACAGTCCCTGACCCTTCCCACCTCTGCTTCTGCCAGTGTATCAGCTAACATACTTTGCTCAGAGAGGCAGTCCTCAGAGTCAACACAGAAACCATCAACATCTAACTATGACTCAGACATGGTGACCGATATGGAAGTAGATGATGTGAAACTGGAAGCAAAGACGGGGAATGAGGTGGATGACATAAACCAGGGAATTAATGTAGCTCAGCATCAAAAGATAAAGATGGAAAGTGCTGCTGAGGCTAAAAACTTTGACGGGGGTGCAGGGGGAGAAACAAAGACCACAACAGATCCTCTGAAAGAAAAACCTAAGGAACAGGCAGTGGAGGAAACACTTTTAGATAAAAAAGATCCTATTAAGAAAAGGTCCCTTAGTCGCCAGAGTAGTCAGGAGTCTACTCGCTCCTCTTCACCATCATCTGGGTGCTCTACATCAACCCTTACTCGTCACGCTCATCACAAGAGAACTTATGAGAATCGACATCCTGCCAAGAGAAGACGAACGGATGTCACCTCTGAGGTAACAAAGGACAATAGAGAGGATGGGGAGATTCAAGAGGAAGTTGGTAAGAAAGATTTCACTACTACCTCCCAGAGGAGGCGTTCCAGATCTTCCTCTTCTTCCTCTGACTCTGACAACAGTGAGAGCAGGAAGGAGCACCGGCTGACTCGTTCGGCCAAACGCAAGCTACAGGACCAGGACAAGGACAGTGGGAACAGCTTACAAGGGAAGAGACCTGGACGCAACTCTGACAGAAATGCCTCAAACAATACCACCACATCCACGGGTGGAGAGTCTGGCAGTGATACATCTTCTGTCCGGATTACCAGAAAGTCTTCGGGATCTCAGTCTGTACAAGAAAGTAAAGGTCAGGCAAACAGCCTCCCATCTTTGCCTCCTGAGCCAGAGGTGCTGGGAAAGCGATGCTCAGCTCTCAATGCAGCAGCCAAGCTCCTGGCAATGAAAGGCAGAGTGGACACACCTGGCCACACAATGAGGAAAGACTCTGGGGCTAAAGCCACTGGAACTTCCCCTGCCTCCTCCTCTGACAAGAACCAAAAGGGCAAATGTAAAAATGTACCAGTTTCCCCTCAAAGTAACTCTACAAATCTTATAAATAATAAAACCAGTGGCAGCAAACCATGTACACCTTGTCAGCCAAGCCGCTCAGCATCCCGCTCCACCAGACAATGCCCTGGTTCTCTTGTTCCACCCCTCGAAGTTGAATACAAAAGGTCTAAACCAGAGGAAAAAGAGAGGAGTAGTAGGAAGTCCTTAGAGGTAAAGGAAAGTGAAGGAGAGGCACACTCATCGTCCAGGGGCCACAGCGCCTGCAGCAGCATGAGCAGTGATGGTGAGGGTGGTGGACACAGCAGCAGAAGCCGCAGCAGCAGCAGCAGCAACAGCAGCCAACGTACCCCCAGCGTCAGCTCTCAGAACACTGAAACCAGAGAGTCCCGTTCCCGTGCTGCTTCCTCTGGCAGTGAACGTGAGCAGGAGTGCAGTGTGGCACGGGCAAAGCACACAGACAAAAAAGAGAAAGGGGACCAGGCCAGGGAAAGCCGAAAGGAGAGTAGACGGTCACAAAAGCTACTATTGGAAATGAGCAGTAGTTCTGGGACAGAGGGGACACCAGACAGGGTGCTACGTAGCGTTACAGCACTTGCAGCAGTGCAGGCCCGGTCACCAGCAGCAAGTACGCGCTCGTCCTCTAGTCAACATCGTCACAACAAGACATGATAGGTATGCTAAATGGAGACAAATGGAAGAGAGTGTTGGAACAGAGCAAAGCAGGAGAGCATGTGACCTCCAGGGTTGCTGTTTTGTCTGCACTCTGATTAAAGCCAGAAAACTGAGTGCTGCGCAAGCCCAGGACCTGCCTGCCTCTTGGGCCCTCTCCCTTGCCAATTGGAGCTGGTCACATTACCAGCTCAGTCATTGTCAGCTGGGAGAAGGCTCAGGGATGTTAAACTGCAAAGATAAAAATGAGGCATCATCATTGTGCCCTGTGATCAGTTCGTGAGTTGAAACGATGATTAAATGCACCACGGGTACCCGAGGGGACAAAGGTGCAAGAGGTAATAATGGCAATTTGTTGTTATTTCACATTATGTACTGTAATCGTCAAATGACTGGAACACTCAGATCTTATGTGTTTAAGATGGGATTACGCTGCACCCTCTATTAGGGTAATAATGAAAAGTCATTTAAGTGACATGAAAAACAATACTTTTGCGTGACCAGTCGTATTGTAAACTTGGGGGTTTTAGAATGCTTGGTTTTGCTAATTTTGTTAGCTATCCTGACTGTTTCTTCGTAGTCAGTTGATAAGTTATGCATATTTTATTATTTCTTCCAGGGTATTAGGAAGACAACAGATCTGTCAATGTGACCTTTGCTGCACTATGCTGGAGTTTGTCTTTGCTTGGGCCCCTTCTTCATTTTCTGTCCATTGGATTTGATTTAAATCCAGCCTTGCATTTTTCAATTGCACATCCAGTATGTGGCCCTCAGCTTGTTCCTCAGTACATTGTGGTGTAGACTTGCAACTTTGATCAATTCATGGGTTCCTGATACCTCACAACAGCTCTAAATGTGTTAATTGAGCCGTAATGTAAATTGTCCTCTGATCTTTGGGTCACTGAAACCGATTTGGGAGCAGCAAAAATATATTTGTTTTCCCTAATCTTCAAAAGTCAGTCATTTTTACAGTCCACTTCATCCTGTACTTATATTAGAAGGGCAATTAAATATTGCTATTGAAAATAAGAGTGCCTGTTGGCTAAATGGGTTTGAACCTCCGATTGCCTTGTAAAGCACCTGAAGCAGGGTTGCTGAGCTTCTTGCATTGTTGATATAAAATATGTAAAATAACCCTTAATAAACTTGAAGGAAAGCACCCTTTACATCAGTGCTATTAAGTAATTTTTTTCTTCACTTGAAGTTTTGTCCCCATCACATCATTGCTCTTTGTTCATGTAAAATACTTGGACAAAATATGTGAATAAAATATAGTCGTACAGTTAAACCTGACTGTAAATTGATGATTTGCTTTGGACTTGGATTTGTCAAAGCACAGGATGGGTAGTTTATGGTGATGGTCTTATTTTGATGTCTCTTTTCATTTGTTACATTCCTTTGTTCTTGTTAATTCCACATTGTTTTACTTGAAAAATTAAGTCAAATTACAGTTTAATAAAAAGACCAAAAATTAGTTGCCATTTCTCATTGTGTGGAAGATTATTTTTTTTGGTAGTGGATAAGGTTTTCAATATTCAGCTTAAGATAGTCAGCCAAGTAATTAAGTAATGTTACGCATAGTCAGGAACTTGGTATAGGTTTTCCTCAATATTCAAGTAAAAGTAGGATTCCTAGTTTGTTTTTTATGTAATACAACAATGCTCTATAGTTATTCCTGTTTTAAAATTTTATCAAGTCCATTCGTATTGCCTAGTATCACATACAATGTCTTACCTCTTGTTGAACAGCCAGGTGTGTAATAAGAAAAGAAATTGCCAGAAGTGATGCACATTGACTCAAAGTACAAGTTACCATAAGGCAGTGAATATCCTGTGTTCAAAATGACCTTTTCAGGAAAACCTTTGTTTTGAGCCTTGGTGACAAAAGCAATAATCCAACAATTATTTTTAAGTGTTTTGATAAGTAGAATGAAGAGTTTTTGCACAATATAAAACCATTTAGAAGTACAAAGTTTCCTGGCTGAGGTATAATTCCAGTAAATGCAGTAATGGAAGTGCAATTATAACATGTATGAACATCGTCTTTTCTTCATTCCATTTATTCAAGGCCAACATGAAGAAAGTAAAAACTTGTCTTACAATAGTGACAAAAGAATACAACAATAACAGAACGTGGCAGTAGTTTATTTAAAAACAAAACTATTAAAACAAATGCATTTGATAAAAAAATCTTCCCGATGATATTTTTTTTTAAATAGTTTGTCGCTGCTTTGCCCTCCCTCACACTTGTTCTCGCCAGCTAATAACCTTTTTGCTACTTTTCAGTACATTTACAATTCTGATTCATTTATAACATTTGTCGTATTTTGATGCAGCGTGATTCCTACATGACAATTTAAAATTGTTTAGCGGTACTACTGCCCATTGATTTCCACAAGGAATATAAAATGAAAATGCTGAACTGAATGTGAAGTACAGACTGCACTGCAAAAAACATCTGAAGAAAAAAATAAAAGTCAGGCTAAGCCAAGGACTCGGTGTCAAGGCTGAAACATTGCTCATCTATTCCAATTAAAAAGAGAACAAAATTAAAAAACGGTCCATCCCCTTATGACAATAATTGTGCATAATATTGTCATTTCAACTCAGCCCTTTGAATGGTCCGTCCACACACAAACAACAATGGTTACAGGAACATGAAAACTCAAAATCTCATCATACATTGTTGTGGAGGCAAAACTCTTGTAATAGCAGCTTACACAACAATATTGAAATTATAAATAAGCACTTATAGAATCAGAACTAACGAGGAGCCCAAAGGCCAGTCACTGCAGTGCTCAGTTTTTCAGATTGAAAAAACAAAACAAAACAAAAAAACGCTTTTAACTTCACAAGCTTCTGTATGTACACGTATGTGGTTTGAGATGCCTTTCAAGTTCAAAATTCATCTGCATAAAGATGTCAAAATCATAAGACAATATAGGTTATGTACAATTATATTAGTCTATTTATATGCCTATAAAATAAGCCCTACCTTATAAAATCCTTATTTGCTTCCCTAATTCATTTATAAACAATGTAACAAGAATCAAAGCCATTTTCCTGGGTACAGCATGATCAGCACCAGAGTTGGTTTACAATACTGCATTCTCCTTCACTCAAATACTATTTACTCTTTTTTTCCTGTGGGAGGGGAGAGGGCACTGATGTAACAGTTAAGTACTCAACTGTGATGCAGACAGGACTCTCGACAAGGAGATCCCATCGGCCAGGATTGTAGCCGTGCGTCTTTGTGTGTTTGCTTCCAGTCCGTCAGTGGGGGCAAATTCAAACATCAGAGAGGACATCTCTTCTTAAAAAATAGCCCATTCAGCGGATAGAGTTGTGATTTAAATAAAGGAGGAATTTAAACCCAAAATGTGCTTCTGCCAACGTTATTTAGAGCCAGCTCACACTGCTGGATTTCACTGACTGAAGGCAGTGACCAACGAGATGACTAGGATGAGGATGAGGATGGCCAAACATATTGCAATCCAGAATTTTTTCTGTATTAGAAAAGAGAAATTGGTTAAACAACACAAACCCAAACCAGCTGACTGAATACTTCATTGTAATACTGCATGGTACCTTGCGTGCTTTCTGTTGATATGTGACAGCTTTCTCTGTGTTTTCCTTTGCCTTTTCAACATAGTTACTGGACTGTTGGATGTTTGCTTCAATACGGTTGACCATCTCACCCTACAGGAGACAAACATCTGAATCACACGCACATGCAACCCTGTTAAACTAAGAGAACTTCAATGAAATGAACTTCTCTCGGTGACAATACCTGCGCCTCCACCTCCATGGCCAGGTACTGGAACATATCGTGCAGGTCTCTGATGCTCCTCTCTAGTTTCAGAATTTCATCATGTCTGGACTCGATCTCATTCAGTTCCTGCTTTGTGGCTTTTGCGTCAATCAGGATCTGTAGAGGAACCACATGTTTTAGCTGTTATGCAGTTTACTCCATTCAATGGGCGACAGCCAATAGGATTCTGTAGAGTCATAAAACAAGAACATGTACTCAAGTAATATGCCAGTTACATTTTGAAGTCCTGGTGCATGAGTAAAGCCATTTTCAGAGACTTTGTAAGTTCTCTCCCGTGTTTATCTGATGGCTATAGCCACGTGTTACTTTGGCTCACAAAAATCTCCAAAATGTGAAATATTAAGCAGCTTAGAAAACTATTTTTTAAGAACTTACTTAACTTAAATTTGGAGATACAAGGTTTCTGTTTCATCAATTTTGGGGGTTTTCCCGATTAATGGTGCATGAGTACAATGTACTTGAAGTACATCCATACACGAATAAAGGACTTCTGTGTTAACTGGAGTCATCATCTATTATAGCATTTCTAATTTTGCCTAAGGATCTGAGTGCTTCTTCCACCACGGGGATTGACACTATGAGCTAATGACACTAATGGATGACACTAAGGCGTCAGGTGTCTTTAGGTTCACATGCTTACCAAATCTGGCGTCCTGTTTGAGCAGCTACAACAAAGCAAAGCTGCGATCATTTTATACAAGCCATTTAAAGTCTGATGGACAACACTTCCACTGCATGTATGCATGTTATGCTGTGGTTATTTCCTGGTAGTCATACAGTTGGCCCCATTGTCATTTTGAAGGAAGGAAATATGTACTCACATTTTGCGTGAAAACATCTGTCTGTCCACTTTCAAGCATCTCATCCAGCACCTCGTCTGTTACATTGCTGCCAGCTGAGAGGGAGAGAACGTTCCATATATGTTTGGATATAGGATGTTGGTGTACAGAACGTTTCAACAGTTACATGGATAAAGAAGTTTCCTATGATGCGGAGGGCTGTCAGTACTTTCTATTTAGAAAATCAATATTATTTGATTTATCAATTGAGTAGTAGCCTATATTTGCACATGTACTGAATATACTCTTAAGTATGTGTTCATCAGAGTATGTTTCTTATTAAAAGACAGACACGGAAAAACTACAACTCCATTCCAAATGCCAACTAGGAAAATTTTAATATCTTTAAAATGTTAATATGTTGTTGCAATTAAAGACACAGACCATTAAATAGTGCATTGTCCCTTCAAGAGGCAATGCTGTCTTATGACCTGTGATGATGTGATACATTTTCGTTGGTTGATAAATTATGCAGAAAGAGGGTAAGAGTAACGCATGGATCTTACATAAAGCCCAATGTAATAACAGTTGTCTCGTCTTGATGCTTGCCATATAAAAGCGTTTCTGCATGGTTTTGTTTTGTTGCCGTGAAAAAGAGTGCAAAAGTTAGCTGAGCTTTGTGCCATGTCAGTTCCAGTCTTTGCATGTAATTTAAAATCGATTAACTGTGACAGACCTAATGTATGATTCCTTTGATTTACACGACTGTACTTTATTTGTTAATGTAGTAATTGTTCATGAAATCTATTTATGATTTTGCCATCACCCGTGTGAAAAAATATCGTGTTGGTCCAATGACACCATATTAAAAATAACACAAAAAGTGATAGGGAAAGAAATGAGGGGAAATGTTACTATAAATCACGAGACACACCAAAAGCCTTAATGATGAATTATGGGAATTCCTAGCATGGTGAGTCTGTAACAATTCACTAAGAAGACTAAAATACTGACTTGTGAAAAAAAAAAAATTACAAGTAATCCAGCCGGTAAACACTACATAAAATACATATATATATTATCCTCGCTCTTTGTACTCACTGATTTTAATTTGCCTCCGTATCCTCTCCACATTGCGATCTCTGTACTGGGCCTGGATGGTGTTACAGTAACCCATCAGCTCCACAAACTCCTTGGACAAAACACCATGCTGCAAAGAGAAGAGAAAGGTTCACAAGAGAAACATGACTTATGGATGGGTTTTGACATATAAAAACATGAAAAGTTTCAAAATTTACAAAAATTAAATTAAATTTGCATTTAACATCCATAAAGATACAGTATGAAGGGCAAAATTAAAGCAAGTATGTCACAAAAATCAACCTGTGTCCGCTGCATTCTAGTGTTTATTGGTATATATTTGCCATCGTCCTCTCCCTTCTTGGGTTCAATGCCTGTGAAAAGATAACAGGTGTATTACAACTGACAAAATTAATGACTGTTTGTTTTTGTCTCTTTAATCAATCAGATTTATTATATTAATATTATTATTTATTCCTGTAGCCTCACAATACTCACTCTTCAGGTTTCTTTGGATCTGAGTTGCCATTGTTTTAATGTCTTCTCGTAGGGTCTGGAGTTCTTTCTTCATACCTTAACCAAAAATGGAGTTGTATATTCACCACCCAAAACTTGATGAGATTTGGAAACATGCAGATCCCATTTGGATAGTTAATGTTTTGGATCAATTTAAGGATGAGAATTCATCATCATAACCAGACTCTAACCAGCTACTTACTCTCCTCTGGCAGTGCAACACCCAGAATAGTTTTCTGTTTGTTCTCAAGGTCAGACACCATTTTCTTCAGCGTGTGCAGCCCCTCATGAATTTCCTGTGCCTAAAGTGGGTCAAGAAGTTGTGGTTCAGCAGTTCAGCACATACTTGATGCATAGCACAGATGTGATAGCATAGCATACAATGTGCCAGTATGACGTGTGTGACAATAGGTTTCAAATGCTGTATCTGGTTTGTGAGACCACGATTTCATTTCTCCATCCATACCATGCAAAACAGATGTAATCCAAGACCACTATTCAAAACTGGACTAGAACTGCAATGGCAGTTCATAAAATTTTTCAATCAGAGATTCAGATTTATGGAACCATAATTGTTTTTATCAGAGCAGAAAAATTTATATGTCAAACTTTTTTGTACCCATGTCACATGATGGAATATGAGGTCATAATCAAAATATGCTGCAGTTACACTCATCAAACCACGATTAAAATTTGCAGCAATAAATATTTTAAATACTGCTTATGATGCACAGTATATCCTGCGTATTTCCGATCTCCCTTGGCTCTACACATGCCTCGATTCAGGTGTGTTCGCCTGAACAATAGCTGGTGCCCTCCAGATTTTGATTATTTATACACACCAGACTTGAGTTTAAAGGGCAAGGGGGAGTGCAGTGGCACCTGAGGTCCAGGATTGACAACAACTGGACTAGATTAACAATTGCAGCCCAAGGACCCACTGGCTGATTTTAACAGTTTAAAGTTTGTGAAACTTTGATTGATGGAAACAAAAGATTAACGTGAAGTCAACTTAAACCTTGTCACAAAAATGAGATTAAGTTAATTCTATTCACATTGAGTGTTTAGTCAATGGTGGAATGTAGATTATGTTTACCTTTTTTAAGAAGGCTTCATTTTCCTTCTCCTCCTTGGCCGAGGAGGTTCCAGGTTTGATCACCAGCGCTTTGCTCTCTTCATCCTCATCTGAGCTCTCCGCATTCTGTTGTCAGGTTCACATTGAGGAGAAAAGGTGAATTATTTTATTTAATTGAAACAGCTAGTTAGCCGCATCCCGCCCTACTCTGGCCTGGCACAGCCTGTAAGCAGGAAGGCAGCGACGAAAGTCAAAATTTCAGTAATTGAAATAAAGTCATTACACATACAGCCAAACATGCAAACATCGCTAGTTAAACGAACAACAAAGTCACCTTGTGTAAAACATTATCACGATAAAATACAGATGTTAGGAATTAACTTTAGGCAAGTTAGCGAGCTAGCGCACAATGCTAACCTAGCCATTCGCCTTTGAACTTACATTTCCTAATTCTTTAGTTCGATCCCGCATTTTTCACAGGGAACAGATACCAAATATCCAAAAGTGTAATAAAAATCCAAAGTATTACAAAATATCCACAAGCAGCAGACACCTGCTTAAAATGATAACTTTGTGCAAGTGTCATTCAACTAGTTTAACCAAAGCAGCAACACTTCTTCTGCTTAGGGTATCTTGGAAACATCAACCATTAAGACCTAAACGCCCTCTATCGGAGCGGAGTATAAATACACAGAATAAATGCGTTAAAAGAAGGAGGGTAATTGTGAAATCATTACCATGCCACCATTTTCTCCAAATGATCCCTGTGGCTCTTGATTCCATAGTTTGATACCATACCATTGTCTTGCCTTACCAATAACAAGTGCGATGCCACTTAGACGTTACAATTTCACACATGGCCCTGTTAGCCACAAGATGGTGCTGTTTGCCTTCTCTGACCCGAACATTACCGCTGCACCAAGTTTTCTGTCTTTCTTTGAGCTCACTCAAGTACCACAAAAGCTCTACATCCGTCCCAGGAGTATCCCATGTCTAATAATTTGCAAATGTCTACATATGTAAATTCATATGTTTATCTGTGTCATTTGAAATTTCACCTTGATCCATGTGCGACAGTGTTCCGTTCATACTGAAATAAAACTACATATCCCATAATGCACTTGGACAGCGTCGCTCGCGCAGGCAGGCGAGCTGTCAGTGGTCTTGGGAGAGAAATTGGCCCAGCAGAGCAGCATCTGTGGAGCGGCGAATGGTTGAAGCGGAGCCCCCAAAATGAGGAGAAATTAGCCCACCTGTTATCGCTGGTTTGTCTTTGTTCACCGCCATGACTCAGAAAGCGGGTGTTTAAGGAGCGAACCCTCTGACTGAGTTGATTCTCTTCTCTCTCAGTGAGATATGTGGAGCGGTTCTACGGCGCGGTGTTAACGCAGAAAAACACAAAATGAAGAAGCAGTTCAACCGAATGAGACAGCTCGCCAACCAAACAGTGGGCAGGTAAGAGCAGAGATCAGAGAATGGTGTGAATGTGTGTGTGTTTGTCTCCACGTCACAGAGCTGGACGCGTCCTGCCTGGCGTGGACTGAATGAATTTGACGCCGTAACGTTCAGTCGGTGCCTCGAGTTTTTGTCGCTGCTGCTCAGTGGTCTGTTTTGCACAAACTGTCACAGTTCGATATGAACGCTGTGTGAGCGATAGCTCTCCGCGGGGAGGAGTGTGTCTGCGCACAGATGGAGGGAAGTGGTACCCACGGACGTGTGTTCCATCCCAACCCTGACAATGAAGGAGCCAGGTGTGGGCATTATGGTACTAATCACCTAGGGCCCGGACAGCCGCTCAGTTCTCACCTTCAACCCCAACGTTACAATGTATGCAAATGAATGAATGGAGGCGGAACATAAATCTATGATCTATCATAGACAAATTCAAAGGTCTGCAGGGAGGAAATATGGCTAAAAACTAGTTGAGATGTAATGTAAACCAATTCGATACCATTGATTTCCTCGTTAAGCAATCAAGACTCCAATCTAAACCACGTAGAGTTTGCCGAATTCCACCTTAAACCATCAAAAGCCCACTGAATTCCTTAAACCATTCAGATTGCTGATTTTCATGTTAAACCATCTAATGCCCCCGATTCTCCCTTTAAACCATATAGAATCGGCACAATTCCAGCTTTAACCACCAAAGGCCCTCTGACTTCCATCGCACAACATCAACATCTGCCGATTTCCAATGAAAACCATCTTAGAGTTCACAAATTTAAACCAAAATCCAAACCCAGCTGAATTCCACCTCCAACCATCTGGAGCTTCCTGATCAAAAGTCTGCAGATTAGCAACTTTGTACCTTACACTACACAAAATCGGCCCAACCCACCATGTGTTGATTTCCACACAAAACCACCTCAGATGTATTGACTTTCAGCTTAACCATTGTATCTTGGACTCCATCTTAAACAATCAGAATCTACTTTAACCACATGAAAAGCTCTAATCTGTACCTGTATCCTGGAGATAGCCAACACTACTGTAACAATCGGCTCATGAAATCCTTGAATTTTTGACTGTTTCAGTTGTTGCCGCTGCAGTTTCCACACTTTTTCTTGTCAACATGACAGCCCAACATGGAGTGAATAAATCTCCTCTTTATTACTGTTTGCTTGTAGGTAGCTGTCATTATTCATCACAGTGACACAGAAAGGGAAAACCCCGCTGATCTGCCATCAATCTTGGGTGCTGATTCTTTCAGTAAAATATGTGAACTACACAAAACTGCACATGAGCAATGTTCGTACTGTGCATTCATATCGTGCTGTGTGATGTCTCCTCTTTACTGTAACTCAATCTCTGTACCTTCACAACTGGAATACAGTTGAGTGAATGGCAATTTTATGTTAGGTGGTCACAGGTTGCTGTCTGTAGTAATATCTATTGTCTATAAGCCTCTGAGTCAATAAGGATTGTGGTTTGGTGGAATCCAGAGATGAATTACTCCCCAGACGTGTAGCTGGTGTTTAGTTCTAAATAGGTGTTTAGTCTTTGCCTCTGCGTCTATTTGCCAACCCCACCCTTGCCTTATAACTGAAAGTGAATGTCATAAGTCAACACTGTGCCCTGGGCAATTTGGAATGAGTGTTGTTGTCCTCTTTGCAATTGTTGCCTAACCCTAAAACAATACAATCCAGTTTCTCTGCTCAACAGGACACATCATATTAAATAGCAGGTGGATTTTCCACTCAAAGTGAAAGATGATGTTTATTTCTGGGTACATGCTCATTACTGTGATCTGTACGTATTCTCTACATATCCGTGGTTATTTGTTTTGCTTGGCTGACAGCAGTAACTGACATAACAGAGACCAGGAGGATTTTGTGTCAAGCTATCATGTACCTTGCTCACACCCATTACGACTGCAGGCAGAGAAGCTGATGCAGGCCGCGATCAATAAAAAGGTATTACAGCTGCTAATACACAACAGAACAGACGAGACCAACCTGAAGGCCATTCATTTGTTTCTGAAGGATTACCGCCTTACGAGCTCAAAGGATGCAATGCATTTTATGATAGAAAACTCATTATTGATGGATCCATAAACAGTCCGCGTGTGTGTGTGTGTGGTCTCCGTTTGTGTATTTGCCTCATCTGCTTTCGAGCCGGAGCTGAGGCGTAACGTCTCAGTAATGAGTTCTAACCTGTATGCTGAGAAGCAGAACATCGGGGGCAATTAGTCAGATTTAGAGGGCAGAGACTCCAACACGACTCCTGACTGCTGGGCACGCAGGTAATTGGGATGTTTCCTCCATGACCTTGGCATCCAGGATTACCTGGCCTGTATTTGTGCATGCAGACAGCAAACGATTGTGGCACAGATGCCACAGGTTTTGTCTAGAGAACTGGTCCACCTTCAGATAGAAAGAAAACTGAAATCGCTTGCATTGAAAGGCGCCACACAAATTAATTTTATATCTTTATCAATTTAATTATTTCCTTCATTTCAGGCACATTAATACTCTGTTAGAGCTACGTGTCTCGCTCAAGGGTCCATTAACAGTAGATCCAGGACACATTCCTTTCTTTATTCACATTTTCCCATCTTGTTCCATGATTTGATTATGTTGAAGGAAATACAATTCAAGATAAAGAATATTCATATACTCAATCTAATATCTCTGTTTTCTCTGTGACCATTACAGTGCTACTCGGAGTGCCTAAAATATGTTTGTGTCTTTTTAGTTTCACTCCCTGAAGCAAACACACACAAACACGTGCATTTTCAAACTAAAGCATTTTCCGAAGCAGTCGTTGCTCCAGTTAAGGATATGGGTCAAGAGAAGTTCAGTTGAATTTGTCTTGAAAACCCATGGCCTGCATCATTAATCCTGCCCGATACTGCATAAACTGTGTGACTGAATGAAACATGTAATTCTCTGTGAGCACTGCGAGGTGATAGCCGGATGGGTACAGGCCTAATCCTTTATTTTTTTTGGCTCCATCACAAATTGTGCACTGTATTTGTATTTTGTGGTTTGTGGAGAGAGAAGTTAATAAAAACTTCCTCGTCCTCCTGGAAAGCAGAAAATTGAAGTCTATACAGTATGTGGGCGGAGGTAAGTCAGCAAAGGAAGCTTAAGAGTGCCAAGGTGAGACAACACTGAAAACAAAAATAATGTGTTGTTATGTGGGAGAATGGGTTTTTAATCTCCAATAACAGAGCAGGAAATGATTTCATATGGTGAAGTTTATTGCATTCAGGCTACAGTTGTCAACAGAAGTATAGTTTTTATTTGTTCGTACACACTGTTTGAGTCCTAATGCCATTATTGATTGTCAGACCTTTAGCTTCGGTGATTGAAAAGAGCACGGCGAATAGCGCGCTTTTCGTGGTGAAAAAAGTAGGCGTGCTCTTAACGGCTTTAATATTTTATTATTTGTTATTCATTTCATGCATTATTGTTTTTCCCTTCCGCACCCTTGGGTTGATTGATGCACAGCCACGCAGGGACTGAAAGTGGCGTTTGATGGATGGACTCAAGACTAATGATACCTGCGACTTTTGCCAGCGTGCAGGCTGCTGTTTTTCCTGCAGACCTTGACGGAAGCCGTCGGAGCAGAGCAGCGCGCCGCAGATGGCTGTGCCTGGTTGTTACTGCCCGCATTGAAACCTCGGGAAGAAGTTGTGCAGGCAGCCTCTCTCGTGGCTTCATTTGACATCATGACAGCAGGAGCGAGAGAGAGATGGGATGTGTTGCCCTGAAGAGCCCCTGACGTGCTCACGAGTCTCTGCTCCTGTCTGTGATACAGTAATATGACAGGGCCGGCTTTGGCTTATGTGTAAGACTAACTATTGTTTAGGTTAGGTGAGGTGTCAAGATGAGAATGATCATGATTCAAGTGAAGGTAAATAAGCTATGGTGGGGTCCAAGAGAACATAAGAGAACATATTGGGTCTATAGTTCCCTCACTGGTGTTAGATTTGATTCAGATATTCACAGTCCCCAGAAGAAGACATCACGGAGGATCTAAGAATAGTAAAGCTGCATTTTTCATTTGTACAACAATTCTGTCCTCTGATTTAGTATTTATGATGAGAAATGCAGTCACACAGGGCTCCTGGCATTACTATGTTTTCCTCTGGATAACACACACCTGGATGTCTTAATGACTCTGCTGATTCCTGTGTCCAAGTGTTGAGTTCCTCGTGGGTTCTATTTGACCCCTGCTGTCCTGTGGACTTTTCTTGTGAGGGCAGATTCTCTATCTGGCAACGTGTTTGGCATAAATAAAGAGTCTTGGATTTACCTCAGCTTTGTACAAATGGCTGCATCGAGGTGGACATAAATTATGCTAATCTGTTGTCTCTCTCCTAGGGGCATTTGGCTGAAAAATAATGAACCTATTTGTCAAACATAGTGTGTGTATTAATGCTTGTATTATGCATTGTGTGTGTTGGTTAATTCCAACATCATTGTCGGGATTAGAGAATTGATTGTCCTCTATTTGGAGCATAATTAGTATTCACCCATTTTAGACGTGGCATACAGTGGGAATACGCTGTCCGAAAGGAAAAGGGGAATCATTGACTTTCACAAGCTGCTGAGGTTTAAAGGTCAAGAAAGAGACACAACAGGACCTGACATGGATGACATTATGTTTACAGTGTGAAGTATTGCACGTCTCCGGGGGCATCGCAGGTGTTGACACAAGGACATTCTGTTATCATAATCATTATAACCATCTCAGTCTCCCTGTAAAAACGCCCGTGCAGGAAATTGTCAGCGTTTAAGCGTGTGGGCTTATGTGTGAATGTGTGTTTGTGTGTTTTTGTGCTTACCTGACATCTGAGTCTTCCTCATTAATCTCGACAATATGATAAATTCCTGCAAGCAGTTGGAACCCGACCCCCTCTGCTCTGTTGTAATTATGATATGAGAGGTGGCAGCAGCCTGCTGGAGCCGTGAGGGAAGAGCACACCCACGTACTGTATAAACCCGACCGTTTTTCTCACACACTCCTTCACTATCTCCTCATCCACAGTCCCAAACTGTCTCCCTTTCTCCCACTTCGCTGTCCTCTCTGTCCGCCCTCCATCTTAAAACGTTTGCTTTGTCACAGCACCTTCTAAAATAATGCTTTGACAGCAGTGCTCTCAGTGGAATTGGTGATGTCGCTTCCTTTGACAAAAATGGCCTCCTGACTGTGTATGAGGTGTATGATTAAATTCACCCCATGCTACACTGAGGCTTAAACTAGATCATGTTTCCATTTTAATTACCTAATGGACCCGCGCTTTTTCATCCTGCAATGGAGCTGCAGCATTCCTCCGTCATGCACGTTGCATGACAGACAGGCATGTTCGATGAGCCCTCTCCGATAGTTCTTTGGGACATAGACATGGATAGACTGTGCATGGATATTTGGGTAAATTAGGGCATTTTTTACATCCTTAAAAATCTCTTTGTTCTCCTCGGTAGGCTAATTTTCTCAGATTCATTTGCACTTTCCTGGATGCCAGTTCCCGATGAGGAGTTTGACAGTAGACCTCTTTAAGCATTCTTCAGAGTTCTTCTTCAGAACTGTGAAAGTTTTAAGGACATTCTTGACAAAACTCTTAAGGACATTCTTGACAAATCTCTTAAGTGGTACATTCTTAACTCTGTGGCTTTCTTTGACCTACAGAGACACTTTGGAAGATAGCTGGAATCTGAATTCCTCGGTTTTGGTTCACATCTTTGTCCAGTGTTGCGATTGCCAGAGTATTGCAGCAGATTTACTCCTCGGTACACACACTCTAATGTAGTGGAGAAGGAAACGAGCTAAGAGATAAATGGACAGACATTATAGAGTGATTCAGAGAATGAGAGGCTGAGAACGGCATCTTGTGCAACACATTTACATCACTCTGCGTTCCAGGATGTCAGTGGCATGAGATTCTGAAGGTACAGGATGCGGAGCATGGATATAAAAGGCAAAACTTACGAAAATTGTCCCTTATTTTGAAGCATCTTTTCCAAACACGCATTGCAATGTTGACGTCCGTGTACGCATGTATATGAATATTGGTTACAGCCCATCCGACCCACCCATGTTAGCATGGCAACCATCGTCCCAGAGTTCTGTTGACACTGTCCCACCCATTCAGTGGCACTGCAGCCGCACTCCACCTATCCTGTGTGTCACACATACACCACCACTGACATGGCCTGAAAATATTGTCTCAACAGTGCCAGAGTCCCACCTCACATGAAAACAAACCGTTTAACACCCTGAAACCCGAGTGAAAGCAGGGCCTGAGCAGTACAGGAAATGACATCACAGGGGGAATAGCACTCCCAGAGCTACTGCACTATTTTCACTGTTGTAATGGACACTAATTCCACCCTGCTATGGAAAATGAATTCCACTGAAGCGGCTGAATCTCACGCTGCCCTGTTGATGTCTCAGTCAGAGCTGTCGGCTGCAGTGGAGCTGAGGTCGACTGCTGCTTGGGTGATAAACGAGGTTTCAGAGCAAACATCGCATCAACATCCTGTCACTCGTTAATGCAAATGAATAACGCTCAAGTAGGTGAAGGACAAGCTTCGGTGTCCGGGAGTAAACATTTTTATAGCATGAAGTGCAGCCTGAACGGTTTGAACTCTGCTGTCAAGCACATGACATCCACCGAGGACAATGTGGTGAAAATTTCCCTCCCAACTTTCCTCACATCAAATGATGAAGAACCTGTGAGCAGAACATCTGAAATGACGAGATAGGCTGATGCAGTGGAGAAGCCGCACTCATTATTTAGGCATTATCTTGAGTAGCTGTCTCTCTCAGAAATAGCCAGACTCGCTTCCCAGTCTAATGGGAAAGATCTTTTTCGCTCCTTTCTTGTTCCATTGTTCAGCCTCAGCACTTAGCGTGTCTGTCCTCAGAGAGATTTTATTCTCTGCAGCGAGAGGCTGTGGCCTCATACGTGCCTCTGCTCTGTAGCGGGTCATTAAAACCAGCCATCGTACAAACAGGGAAATAATCCAGTACGTCTGGAGTGGATGAAATCATTAGTAGCCTTATTAATTCAATCCAATAGATAATTCAAAGTAAGTACTAGGCTAAGTACTAGGCTAATTCCAAAAAAATAATGGTTGTGTGTGCATGTTGGTTGGTTAGCTTTGATTATGATGTGGGCATCTCATCTTATTCAAGAGCAATCAACAGTGATCACGTACAATACAAACACTGTATTTTTACTCTTAACCTTTCATGGAATGTAATCCCAGTTCTACTCAGTACCCGAGCGTGTTTTCTGCCTTTTTGTCACATCACTGGTGTTAACGTGTGAGTGTGTGGAAGTACGATCAGCTTGTCTAACACGATTCTTTACATTCCCTTTAACATTTATTACTGTTTGTAGATGTAGACTTTGCCCTTGCTGATCTCCATCATTTCATCCATGTGGAATCACAGAGGAAAGGCTGTTTGAGGATGCACCGCCTTCTGCTGTACCTGTCACGTTGTCGCTTCTGTAGCTGTCTGTTAAACTTTAATGAAGTCAAACCCTGCCAGCTCAGGTGTCACTGTCACTGGTGTGAGACGAGGGGCAGGGGTGAACAGGGCAACTTGACATCCAGGAGGTGGGATTCCCAGTCTACATTTAAGGAGTTTTTGGATTGACATAGCAAGACTTTGGAATGTTTATATTTCAATTTTATCAAGTTTACAATTGAATGTGTGACAGCCACAGAAACAGCTTGGTGAATTAGTTGGTGATAACGGGGATAAATATTTCCTCAGAGGAGCGATACTTAGTACCAAGATTGTGACAAATTTTTATATATATTATCAATTATCAACTAAATACCTCAAGAAAAAATTGCTTTTGCAAAGAAATGAGAATGCGAAAAGCAAATCCTGTCAGCCGGATTTTGACTTTTTTACTTGATGAGTTACAAAATAATACGGAGATTAGTAGAATATCTCGAGTGTTGTCTTTATATGTGGATTGTTTGCACTGGAGAGAAAGAAAGCCGCAGAGAGGGCAGTTTAGCAAATATGACTTTAAGACGAGCATCAATTCTGGGAAAGCAATATTCAGACTCAAAGGGCTTTCTGATGATGAGCGTTGGGCGAGTTGTTATCGTGGCCCAGTGGATGGATAAGCGATGTTTTGGGTTTGCTTGAGGACGCAGTGGAGAGCTACTGAAACCTCCCCTTCATTTCTTTCCTTCACTCCTCTGTCTGCGTTTCCCTTTAACCCTTTCAGCACCAACGCTGTACCATCACTTTAATAGGCCTCAACCCACACAGTCCCATTTCTGCACAGGACTTCCATCGCAGTCGTTGTTTGTTCAGGGAGCTGATGAAGTAACGATGCCGATGATGTGACTTAGGAGTGTAGCAATAAGATTATTTATCCTCAAGTTCATTGTTCAGCTATACCTTATGGGATATGACAGCTGTCAGTAAACTCAGACTGAGATCATTATAAAATGAAATATTAGAAGAAGATGCTTATTGGGAGGGCGTACAAGTACGACGAATCTTCGTACCCTGTTGCTCAAAACAGTGCAGCATTACCACATGCAAGCGCTGAACTTGATCTTGATTCCTCCTGGGACTCCTACGCCCTGTCGCAGTGTCAAATGCAGTTTGACAAGAGGCAGACGGTTCAAATTGAGCACACACCTGACAGCAGAACTTTTGTCATGCTCCCAGGAGTCAATGTGCTTTTAAAGATGGGTAAACCAGAGCCAGAGCACCATCGCTCATTCCCCTCTCTGTGAATTTATGTTTTCACTGTTGGTAAGATGTCTCTTATTTTAGCTATATGCACTCTACATGCCCCCTCTTTAAAAAGAAGTTCTCAGTTTTGTCAGCGAGTGGAAATTTAATCAGCACAGCAGCTCTTTGATGTGACGGCTGAGAGACACATAAGGATATCACAGATGATAAGATGATTCTTCTATAATGAGCCATTGCACAACAGAGGTGCAGTTACCCCCTGTTCTGGATCTTTTGAGCCTCGGATATGAATTTGCCTCTCTCTCTGTCATTTTTGAGATGTGCAAATGGTGACAGAAGTCACTTTTGGATTTTGTGAGGAGATGAAGTGCTGTAATCTGATGCAACTGAGGAGAGATTATTTCCTCATGCTGCTTATACCCAGGGTGACAATTGCAAAGATTTCTCAGTGGGGGGCATAGATGAGTGAAATGGAGAAAAAAAATGCATTGAAGTTAAGTTGAAGTTGAAATATTCTGCATTTTTCTCAACAAATTACCATCACAGGCATTTATTTCCATGTTTAAGGTCCTACTCATCTTTACAGTCATTCGGAGACATCATCTCAGGAATGTGTGATTGTGTACAAACTGTCCTTGGGTGACACCCGGTTATTTTTACCTATGAGGGCCGGCCAACAAACACATTGATCATTATTAAATAATTGCCACACTGGATTTAACTCTGTATCAATTACTGTGAAGCTGGGCGTGACACACATTTGCTTCCTGACGCAAATGGATCGTCACACATTCATCTCACACATAGTTCAGTCTGACGGAGTGCTGTTCAGTTACAGTGGGAGAGAGACGGAGGAATTGTCCTGCATTTAGGAAGTTAACATTATTTGCATCAGCATCACATAATAAAACACTTGAATAGGACAGACACTGTATCTGTCCTTGTGTTCACTGTAAGCAGTCCAAAAATACTCCATTTATATCAAGTGGACAGCAAAGCCATCAATGTTTATCTCTCAAAGCAAAAATAATGAATTACAGTTCCTCTTCTTGCTGTCTCAATAGCGGGGTGGCATGTTGGAAATGGCATGATAAGGTTTGAAAAGGGTGTGTGTTTTGAGTAGGACTGTACAAATTTGCCAAAATATTGCCAATATTTTAATTTGATCTATAATCTAATAAACATATCATCATGTGGCCTGTAAGTTTTGAGATGAACATGCATAAATTTTTGCTGCTGTTACGCTGTTTTTAAGTGTCATGTTTGTTTATGTAGACGTGCGTGTGTGTGCGTGCATACTATTTTAGACTAGACAAAGTCTATGGAGTTGACAAAGCAGTGCAGCTCCTCTCGCTCTGTGAATAAAATTGCCACCTTTGCATTTAGTCAATCAAGCATTTTCATATCTGGATTTCAGTTTAAATTTTTTTAATGGTGCATCTCTAATTGTGATGTACCTGACTGTCAGACGACCTAATGGGGTGTACCTGACTGTCAGGCGACTCTAGCGATCACACTCAGCTCGTGTTTGAGGCTGCTTGCTTAATTGCCCTAGGCCCAAAGAAACTGTAAAGCTTGAAAACCTCCCTTGCATAATGAGATTCATTGTACAGTGAAAAGCCCTTGGAGACCCTCACCCCCCTCCCCTCCCCTCTCAGGAATGACAAACATTTTGCAACGGAAAATGGGTCATGTGCTCACATGTGCCGTATAGTAACTCTCTGCCCTATATCTGTGGTTCATTGATCCCACGTCGCTGCTGGGATATTGATGGATCCGTTATCATGCTTAGGGGATTTATGTCACACACATAGCTTTTTTTATACGGTGTGTAACTGTGACAGAGGTGAGAGTTGAGTTGATTTACTGTCTTGGTTGTCATCATAATTGAAGTTAGCTTCAAGGTCTTTTTGTGACACGACTGTTGGCTCACTGAGGCAAAGTTGATCTCATTCAGTCATAATTTATGTGGGATAACCCTGAGGTTGAATCGTGCGATGATTGAGCTGGATGTTACCACTCATCAACAGACTATTCAAGCGACCCTGTTTATTATAACTTGTAGTACCTGAGCACTTTTGAACTGTCTTTTTTCAAAATAAAGACTATCATATACACACTCTCACACACACACACATATGACTTGATGTTGTCAGTGCCCAGACTGTGTCAGTGTCCGGGCAGCCTGGAGGAGCTGGAGGTGCCATGTTGATGACTCACAGCCAGGCTTCCCTCCCTCCGTCGCCTCTTGGCTCGGAGTAACAGCTCAGGATGGATCTCTGCAGTGTGTTCAGACCTGCAGCATCCCACACAGCTGAGTGGACCTGTGCTGCACACAGATAATGGAAAATTTCATTTATGTAACACTGCACATAGTGATTAGCTTCATGCCTTTTGAGCAAGAGAGGTTACTACACATCAAGTCATTTTCCTCTCCTGTCTAACGTGCTGGTCACGCATCAAATTCTCATGACATTAAACGGCTTTATCTGTCTGTGTGCAAGTAGCTGTTATTTCTGGAGCTGATTTGGACAAACTATGCAAAGTAAACACTGTGATGGATGCTGTCAGATACAGGTGCATGTTATTATTGTAGAATTAAGTCTTTGGTTAAAGAAGGACAGTCACAATGGCGAAAGAAATTCTTTTCTTTTAGGCAGAGGAAGGACTTCAGTTCGTCAAGTGCTGTTGCCCATTGAGGGACACGCTTCCTTCCACCTACAGGCCTCTACTAAGGGAAGGAAGTTTGCAAAAGGAATCAAATTATTTTTGAGGGATCACGGATCATATTTGAGAAAAAGATTGATGTTGCAAACAATATGACAAGAATGTAGTCAAGTGCTTTTTGGCCCTGTTTTCAATTGAGCAAAAATGTTCCAGACGGGCAGTGAGATGCACAGACGTAATGACTATGTACTGATTAAATCCTTGATAGCTCATTTGTTGTGGCTTTGAAGGAGCCCTACAGATCCCTTAGACTCTCCTCCTCCTCTGTCTAAAGATGAAAAAGAGCTGTTTCCTTCTTTGATGATGTCATATCAGCTGTGAGGGATTTTTTTGGATAGTCAAGACAAATTGGGCTGTACCATGTTCAGAACTTATCATTCAATCTTCAAACTACTACGCCGAACAAGAGCAGCAGTGGCCTTCACAAACAGGCGGACGACGTTTTGAAATGACGGATGCCTGTGTTTGTTTAGAACGCAACACGTCTTGTTTCCTCCTGTAGCTAAGCTCCCTGAATGAGCTTTCGCCGACATGAGCAGCATATGCTGCTTAATAAGATAGCAGGTGCTCCTCCCAATGCATGCAGTGAAGCAGGCTTTGTATGGTGTGTTAGTCACCAATGTCTTCCTCCCAGTATACACGGTTTATTTTCTAGCTCTCCTGCTCAGTTCTCTTTTTGTTCTAAACTGTGAAACGGCAGCAGTGCCGGTGCTCTGCCTCTCCTCCGCTCGGCCTTTGTCTAATGTCATTCCAACGAGTGTGTTTGCCTATATATGTTTGAATTAAGACAGATGATCCGCTGTGTGTTGCCAGAGGGCCAGCAGCCTCTCTCCCCCGTTAAAGGCATCTGGTGCCGGGTTGCAGAGATTCCTGATGAAATCGCAGATGACATTTTGAAAACTCAGACTGCCGTGTGTCGTAGATGCATCAACACAATGATTATATTTTGCTCACACCTTCCACCCGCCCTGCTTCCACCCCCTTCCCTCACAGCCCCCCTCACTTCCTCCTGCATCAGTTATCAGGAAATGATCCTGACAGAATGACACAGATCAAGTCAATCTGCTGAGAACCGTTGTCATTCGTTTGATGAGTTAAATGACCTTTTCTGGATTGTAATTGGCTCTGGTTGTTGTGTGTCGATATAAAACAGGCATGTTCGATGCCACCATGCTGAAAATTGAATGTAGTAAAGCGAGAGTGCAACATTGTTTGCTATCTGATAAAATATTCAGCTACAATATCGGCTGATGCAGCAGCGTCACCAAACACAACATACAGAGTTGTTTGTTTTGCATCCCGATCAGCAGTGATGAATATTTCAGCATGACAGAAAGGAATGTGGGTCGCACTGAGGAAGGCACAGGCCTTGCGGGGAAAGCCATAAATATCCTCCTGGTTTTAATGGTTAGACTTTATTAGGGCGTTCTGTGTCTGCATGTGTGTGTGTGTGTACGCGCATGTGTGTAGCCTAAAATAACAGGTCCTAGAAAACCCAAAGGAGTCTAGAAGAGCTTGAGGCAAGGTGTTGATACATCATAGTCTGAGGGGCAAGAATATATTTTCTCCTTCATTTTGTGAGGCCTCATTTTGTATGTCTCCAAAAGCTAAATAATTTGTTTGTGTGTGTGTGTGTGTGTGTGTGTGTGCATGTGTGTCCACGCCCCCCACTTTACTGTAATTATCACTTTCCATTTATTTATTTTTACAAATATTAGTGCACCTTAGCACTTTGGAATGTAGCTTCTCCGTCCTCGAGGATGTAAAGCCACATTCCTCTGCAGGAATGTTGCCCAGTTGTCTTCTGACCCTGTCACACTCTCCTGTCATCATGTTGTCAGTGTGTCTGATAGATACCTGGTTAACGCAAACCTTCTAAAACAGCACCACCTCATAAGTTACACAAAGACATGCGCGAGGAGACATGACTTATGTTGTTGTTTTGTCATTGCAGGGATGGAAATGAATTCATGCTGAATGTGGTGTTAATGAACGTATGAATGAATGAATGAATGAATGACAGGATATTTTAGTGTAATTGCAGCTCAGCCATACTCTTGAGTACGAGTAGTTGATATAATAAAAACTATATAAGTATAGCAGTGGGTTTATTGATCCGAGAGACATATGAGTCTGATAATGAGCCATAATATTTTGAAGGGGACATTCCAAACACAGGACTGGGAAGTGTTTGGCAAATGGGGAAGGACATTCTCTCCCCCTCTCTCTCTGTGGTCTGTTGAATTATCCCATAGCGCCGGTAAAACCCATCACATTCTCATACTGATACAACTGCATCACTCACCAAAGAACCATAAAGCCCATGGAATCCAGCAGCAGCAGCAGCAGCAGCAGTAAGTCCATTGAACAGCTCTGACAGATCCACCGAGCAGCCTGATGGTCATTCCCAGTGGACGTGAATGCTCTCATTCATGTGCTCTAGCGGGCGTTGTTGATGTGTTGTAGGTACACTTGTGTGATATCTGTAACACGGGACCTGATAAAGTGCTGGTAGAGCTGTTGGCTGTGTGTGTGTGGGTCACAGAGGTTCAGAGCTGTGTGAGAGTGGAGGATCTCCCCAGACGGACATTAGCCAGATGGAGACGAGGACACAACTGAAACTTACTTCCTTCACAACCCTGCTCTGTCAGAGGGGAGATGCTGGGTGTGTGCAGTGCAGTGCAGACTGAGTCCTTATCTTGTACGTGTGTACATCTGCGTCCAAACTTTTTTTTTTGTGGTTAAGCTTGTAGTTTTTGTTGGAATTCATATCAATCCAATCTGTTTCTATGATCTTCGATCACTTAGTTACACTGTTGAACTTTTTCTTCCATCAGTTGTATTCATAAAATGTATAAAAATCAGTCAGGCTCACATTAGTTTTGAATCTCTGCCTGAACAGGAAACAGCTGTTGGACTCATTAATGTGATTTGACAGTTGAATGTGAAATCATGGTCGTGGTAATCCCTGGATTCTCGTCTGTCGTCACCTCCTCAGTGTGGGAGAGTGACCATGTTTGTGTGTTTTGATTCACGTTTGCATGTTTCTGTTGTGTGTGACAATAACATCCAACCAACCTTTAAAATACTGACAAATTTAGAAAGACATCATGTGTGTTGACCTTTTTTTTGTGAGTGTGGGTCATGTTTTTGTAGTTGTAGTGATCTAATGTAACATTCACTTTAAGTTTATCACCGTGAAGATTTAGTAATATTACAAGAGCAGGATCAGGAGACATTATAATGAAACCGCCACTGTAAGAATACAAAATGCTACCTGGAAGAGAACATACAGACATTTAAATTGTTTTTTACCTTTAATTTTTCTGTATTTGATGCAGATAATATAGCTAAACTGTGAAACTGTTCCTTAACCTGCAGTTTCTTTGCTGGATCCCATGTCAATCAAATGATCATAAATGATGGTATGATGGCCACAAGTTTGGAAACAAGGCCTTTGTTATCTTTTCAGTCCACATCTTTTGAATCTCTTTGTGTGAGTATATGCGTGTATGAGTGTCTCTGGTTGTCTGGCCCAACAGAGAAATGTCAAAGGATGACGCTATGGCGTGAGCAGTGAAGCGTTGGCAGCATGACTGGGTATGCCAGAGAAAGAAAACAGCACCACGATAGCCTAATCTCCTCTTTCTGAAGGAGGGAAGTATAAAAAGACTAAATCAGTGCCTCCAACGCTCCATCCACCGTCTCTGTTAGGCTTCATTTAAAACTGCAAACCCCATGCAAGTTTGACAATTCTGCCACAACCCCAGGCCCCTGCACCATATTGTCTCCTCTCGCCTGTCACCTGCTCGACTTATTTCACAGCTCCAGCAATCCCAGTGTGAACATAAAGGCGTTTTTGTTTGGAAGGAATTTCTCACCCTCGGTGCATTTTCGAACTTTTTGGACAGCTTTTGGGTTGTTTGTCTCCTCTCCCGTCTTCTCACTCCTCGTCTCACTGTTATTAGTCATTCTCTGTAATTGTTGGGTATGATGAACACTTGGCAGGAGACGAGCCTCCCCATCCCAATCCTCCTGTGGAGAGGAGTCCAATGAGCCTGTGTGTTTTCTCACAACACTACCACAATGAGCCGGGACAGTTGACAGAGAGACTTGGATAGAAGCAGCAACATTTAGAGGGGTTGTAAGGAGGAGGGAGGAGGGAGAGAAATGGAGCAGGAGGAAGATAAAGGAAAAGATGGTGGAGTTAGGGAGAGAGCAAACGGCGTCAGAGCACTGGAGTACTTGCCAAAAAAGTGAGACCCTCGTACAGCTCATCACTGGCGCTGATTCAGCTCCTGTTGGGGAGAGAGAATGGAGTGCTGGGAGGAAGGGGTGGTCTTTGCAGGATGAATACACACTCACCCACTTCAACGCTGCTGAAGCTTCATGAAGAACAAGCGCTTGACCAGATGTTTTCTATTCTATTGCAGAATTTATAATGTATTCCACTTGCGTTTGCAAATAGGAGCAGAGCAGATAAATGCCAGTAGGTGTTCTATCTGTGCAGTACAACGATACTCTGGACCCCGAAATGCAGATTGTGTCACTGCTGTGACAATTACGGCAGGAATATACAGTACTTGATTGCAGAGATAGACGTTATAAAAATCCCACAGCATACACGGTTGCTGCAGTGCAGCTTGACTCTCACTAGGAATTGTTTGTTAAAAAGACATAAACACCAATCTGACCTCAGAAAACTAGCAGTGACAAAGGCCAGCTCATGAATTGCCTCTAAAAGTTGCACTTGAACACACTCTGCTGCTGATTGAAATGCATGTACACTGTGCACCTGTGTGAGGGGAACCAACAACTAGCAAAGAAGGGGAAAAAATGTGTTTGACTATGTTCCCACACCGCTGTGAAATCATTCCATTATATGCTCTGAATGGACTCTGACAATATGTCAGATAATTAGTGGTTGCAAAGTTTTGCTTTGTTTTTTTTGTTTACTTTCTGAGGTACACATACAAATCAAACACAAAGAGGCACACACAACCAGAGACACAAAACAGATTCAAGAAAAAAAAGGCTTTGCATGACATCATCTTTCCATTTCATTACATCAGTATAAGTTAATGTGCAGTGCCCCCCACTTAACTCAATGATGCATTGTTTTCTGTTGTCCTTTGGCAATAATAAATTGGAAAGTGATTTAGATGTCAATGGAAACAAATTTCACAAATTTGACTACAAAAAACATGTTTTATTGGCAGAAATCAACTTAAGAACCACCTTTGGGCAACATTCCAAATAGAACATTATAAGAAATTCATTTAACTTTAAAATGAACTTGATTACAAATCTAGTTTTGTCCACTGTTCCAGAAACATATCAATGCTGGGCACTTAATGAAAATGTGTACACTTGAGCGCATGGAGCTGATGTCCACCACATAAACAAGTTTGTCGTGAGAGCAAGGAAATTGAGCAGTAATTTGCACTGAAAGGACCGAACGTTTTTGTTTTGTCTGCTTTTCATTGATATTGTCAATCAGTGGTAATTAGGTTGTGGAAAACGTTAACGAAAGACAGATACAAAAAAAGGATGTCCACATAAAACTGTGGCTCTGTGCAGCTCCTTGCAGAATTTGCTCAAACCAGCAGTACATCGTGATAGAAATCCGTAACCTGAGCGTTCTGTGAAATACATCATGTCTCTGCAGCGCCTCCTACTGATGGAGTCTGATTTAGGAGTCTGATTTGAGCTCCAAAGACACCACCGTTTACCAACAAAGGAGTCAATTGTCAATCATATCTCATCTTCACAGTGAGCGGAACAATTGGCAGGAGGGGGTAAATTTCCGGATCCGGATTACAGCCCTCCCAATATTTCATTGACTGCTGCTTTAATTAAGGTTGGTTTACTGCTTCGTAATGATGAACATCCAATCAGCAGCTCTGCCATAACTCAACATGCAGCATCCACTGGATGGCAGATGATAAAAGCCAGTGGAGCCAGACATGCAGAAAAAAAACTACAGGTGACTGTCAGGGACAGACAACAGTCCGCTCTCATCCTGACTGGAATGAATTGGTCTGAACGCTGTCACGGTGCAGGTACGTGGTAAATCTGGGTAGGTGGTGTCCTTGACCATTAGCTTGTTAGTCAAGTCAACAAGAAATCCCATCGTTCCTGTGCAGGCCAGCTATGTAAAGACATAACCATAAAGCCAAAGGGTCGGCGGACATGTCTGAGGAAGGCCGTGCATGTGAGCAGACCGTCAGCAGGCCCAACGTGGCCGAGTTCAGTCAGGCCGTTTGAATCAAGGCAGCGCAAGGTCAGGGCCTTTTACTGCAGCCCTACATTAGCGTCACGTGTGTGTGTGTAGTCAATAATGTGGCGATTGGATTGTCTGTGTGTGTACATTTATTGACTCTAGAGTACTCAATGTGCTCACTCTTACATTATGTCATATTAACTTTACTGAAATATTAAAAGCATGGTGCATTAATGTTTCAGTGGTACGGGGGTATGGCTGCTCTATCTAGGAAACGTTACTGGTACTCCACTCATAATCCTTGCTACTTACCAGAATCAAACACTGACCTCCTGGACGGTTGGAAAGTCGCTCTAAAAAGTTTGTTGCAGAATAGGGGTTACACTCAGCATGGATTCACGGTGGTTGGGAATACATTGACCCATTTTTAGGGTGATAAAGTATCAAAATTCCCACGGAAACAGAGCATTATCCACTACTTCACCGTTTCTCCATTTGCCTAATTTGTTCCATACGCTCAGACTTGTCTAATACATCACACAGCTGTGCATGATTGCTTGATTGATAGACACTTTCCAAGCCTTTAGGAGTGTTTTGTTCCTTATAGAATATTAATTTAAGGCTGTTAACAGCTACATTCTTAAGTTTACTTATGTCTTTTTGACCCAGTCTGTGGCTTGGAGTGACGCTGTGGATTAGAGGTCTGGTGGTATCTATGTCACCTCACAACAAGCATGTCCTGTGTTCATTTATGCCTTAATGTCAGAGTTTGTATTATTCTCTGTGTTTCCTCCCACGGTCCTAAAACATACAGGTTAGGCCAATTGGAAATTTCTAAATGGTCGTATCTGAAAGCCTTTCTATATGACATGGATGAAGGCACTATTCTACAAACACATTGTATATAAAAGTCTTTTTTTGCTTCCAGTTGTGATTTTTTTTTCCTCTTTGCTTGTTAATGTTTGTTGTTATTTTACTAAACCAGGGTGAAGTAGTGTTGTGTGGTGCAACATTAAGTGACATAGTACTAACAGGATTTTGTAGCAGGCAGTAAAAAGTGAAGGATTTAAATAGGTGCAGAGTTGCCGAAGGTGGATTTCTTTTTTTAAATATATTCAAGGCTTTGCAATGTTTTGTTGGTTTGTCAATAGTGAGAGCCAGCAGGGCCCAGATACTTTGGATGAATCTGGAATGAGTCAGGCCTTTTCATTGTATTCAGCTGAGAAAAGCTGGGGGATTTAGTGCTTCTTGTGAAAATGGCAAACTCTCCGGAGAGCTGTACCAGGTCTCCTGAAACTTTTGGCTGTGAGCAGCATTTTGATTGCTTGTGCTTTTGGAGCATCCTTAGGCTCCGGTTATGTTATTGTTGTCCTAGAATGTGGCTACTTGCGATGCAACGTTTGACTTGCATTGACATCAGAGTCAAAGCTGACAATGTATATTCAAGTGTGTGAATTTTAAGTGTTGCTGTGTGGAATGAACTGTTGTTTTGCGGGTAACAACACATTTTTGACACTGAGCCAAACATTTTATTGCCCAGCAATGCGTTTAGGTCTGGCCTGAGAGATCGACCAGTGTCAGCTTGAAGTTTATGTGTCTGCTTTTCTATCCAACTCTGTTTGTTGAATAATCATGACCCATCGACAATTAGAGATGCACTTGTGCACTATAACATTAAGAAGGGACTTACTGCTGACACATCTGCCCTGTGTGTTTCACTTTCTAAAAAAGAAGGATGTCTGGAATTTCTCTGGATATTTTACGGCACAGATCATTTTATTATTGCCATCTGTAATGGAATAACACTGAACCACATTTAATATTCACTTGCGCATACATGGGCCTGCATTCTTATGCAGAGATTTGCATTTTACTGAGACATCACTTCACAGGAATACATGGGGTGTGTTTGAAGTCCCCATGATGATTTCTCAATCCACCCCCACTCCCACACTGAAGTCATTGAAGTGGAGCAAATGACCTTGAAGGAAAGTGTGTGTGTGTGTGTGTGAAAGGGAAAGAGAGAGAGAGCGAGAGACAGAGATACTGATCTGATCTTGAGTGGTTGTGCTCTAGTGACAAATGAAAGCTCGGCCACCAGCACAGCTCTCTCCACATCAGAGGAATGATTCTTGTTTACTCCAGTGCTCCATTCATCTTCACACTTCCTCTCCGCATTTGATCCATCCCTACACCCTGTCCCTGAAACACCTGCTGCCATAGCAACCCAAACCCCCCCCCACACCCTCGTTTAGTGATGGAGAAAAGCATGCTGGGTAAATGGAACATTTCCCACGGTGGTGTACTCTGTCCTTCAAAAAACACAGATTTAATATCAAGATGAATTAAGTATTCAACAATTTAGGCCTGCTTTGTGGAATAGATCACATAGTGACACATCACTCCTTTCCTGTGACTTCCTCACACCCTCTGGATAAATTGAATGTATTTTACCGTCATGTAATGAATATATTTAAGTGTTCAAATTGAATGCCTTCCCTCCAACAGAGCATCAGATCTTTCATTGCCTGCTGCTTGTCCAGCTACATTTAATTGCAGCCGTATTGATTGAATGCTCGTGGCTGGCAGCGTGTGGACTGAAAAGCTCTGAAATGGTAGAATTGAATAGTGACATTTGGAGTCGCCTTTAAGCAGTTCCTGTGTTCTGACATGGCACACAGATTTTGAGGAAAATTCTATTATGTTGTGAGAGGTCTTGATTAAGTGAAAAATTGACTCAGAGATCCCGTTGATCATCTGTGTGACTTCAATTTTTGTTTGTAGATGCATTAGCCAAGTCGATATTCATATTCTCTAATGCCTATATTCCACCTAAACACACAAGTGGTAATTCCTTTCTCTATTTCTCCATTTGTTCTTATTCCAGTGGCACGAATCATTCAAGAGTGCTTGCCTGTTTGTGTGTGCATGTGAGCCTGTAACTTTCATGGATTTGCTGAGTTGTAATTACCACTAATATGTGACGGTGTGTTTGTTGAATGGTTTCCCAGTGTCCAGGTGAATGTGTGTGCTGGTTGTGAATCACATTTCAGGTGAATTAAAACTGGATGAACAGGCTGGGAGGTGAAAACGTTGAGTTTTTGTTAAGGAAAGAGATGAAAAAGAGAGACGATCGTTTACTCTCACACCTTTTTTTCTGCATGCGTTTCATTTCTCCACACCTCTTTTGTCTGCATGTCTCCTGATGTTCAGTTATGTTCTGAATTAATTGACCAAGATGATCCCTGCAGCTGCTCTTCTGGTCATTTTGATTTATCAGTTGTATCAATACAGTAACACATTTTGAATATTGTCCTTGTGTGTTGCTGTCGGGTGGTCTGAATTGCATCCTCGTTTTCACTGAGCAAGAATTCACGCCACGTGCTACAAAAGTAGAGCAATGAAAACACAAAATACCCTGCACCAAAACAAATTGATGGCTCAAGTCATTGTGGTTTTTGAAAATCTTTTAGAAGATCTATGGGCAGCTCTGAACACCAAATTTTAAATGCTTTCTGCTCTTTTCCTCTTGGCTCCTTTTCTACCCTTCACCACACAGCAGCAGCTCCATCTCTTCCCTGCGCCTGTGGGAATCCCATATGTGACGACAGAGGCTGATGCTGCAGTAACACACTGACTCTGTTGCTAGACCTTTGATGCTGTGACGCCGTTGCTGTGGCAAACTATTACCGAAACACTGCAGAGAGTGCGAGTGAGAAAGAAGGCGATGTTCAGATACAACAGTGTCTGTATATTTTGCTTTGTAAAAAAACAACAACCCATGAACCACGTGTTTTCAGCCTCTCCCTTTCTCAGCTGTGATCCCCATCACGATACGTTATGATGAACTAATCCCCATGTGGAAATGTCAGCACATCAACAGCTGACCTTCTCTTCTGCTTTCTTTACGCGCACACACACGCACACGTGATTTTTTTCCCCATTCAAACTACTTATTTTTCTGCAACCTAAAAATTGATTTGCCACAACGTTTTCGGTTATAACGTTAATAATTCAAATAATCTTCTTATGGTAATATGATTGCTTTATTTGCCTTTATACTAGCAGCATCTGCAGACTGGTTGAGTTATGTTCCTTTAATAAACACACATTGTTCAGTTTTCTGTTTTTGAAGAACGTCATCATGATAATCATGCATCCAATAGCACAAGGAGTCTATTAACCTCAGGCTATTGGTTTCATGTATTTCGTATACACTTGGAGATGCGCTGTGAACGCATTGTGAAATCTTGCCTCCTGCTGGAAATTGAGGACACAACGGTTCAAACCTGAGTAGGACATTTTAATATTTTGTCATCCATCCAAATGTTATTTTTATTTTTATTCTGGTGCATTTTCAAACACGAATCAAACAATTTCAGCATTGGAAGCTTGAGCAAATGTCAGCATGCAAGAGATGCATAAACACTCCTATCTGTGAATTTTCATTGCTTGTTTGGAGTCTAGCTGCAAGAGCTGACAGCTGTTTGTTTTTTCTGGCGCTAAAGCTTGGCTTCATGATATCTCTGAAAGAGATAAGTGGTGTGTGTATGTGTGTTTACACATGAAAGAAGGGGTGGGGGCGAGTAGGAGAGGAGAGCAAAACCAACCCCTTTACATTGTGTGTGCTTCATGGCATATTTGCTTTCATTACTTTCGTGTCTGTGTTGCTGCGTTGGACCGTCCAGAGTTGTGATGATGATGACTAACTTGATCATGCGTGTGTGTGCGTATGTGTGTTTGTATGATGATCGTTATCTCATAGATAGCATTGTCAGCACTGCAAGTGGAAATAAATCTGGAGAAAAAGAAGAGCTGAGTGATATACTGCACAACAAATATGAGGAAAAATCCTTCATGGGTAAACAGATCATCACAAGTAAATTAGTTTAAGTCAATATAGCGGCACAGAGACCCGGAGACGCTTAGTATGCTAACAGAACCACGGGAAAAGCTGCTACTGATGATTCTACTGATGCACACAAAAATGGCTGCATTAACTAAGTGCTGGTGTGTGCAGACAGGGAGGGAGATGGATGGATTGAAGAAAAGACCTTTGCTTTTTGTCCTCCTGCTCCCTGCTGTTCTTCATCAGCCAGATCAATAGCAATCCAGCCTAGCCAGCTGGGAGTAAAGGTTTGTGTGGGCATGAGTGTGCGTGTCAGGGAGGCTGATGACTCACAGAATGTGTCTTCAAAGCCTCACTGCTATATTTTTACACACGTTGTGCTAGTATAGACTATTTGGGTTTGTGTTTGGCAGCCTTTGTGATGTCTTGGCTGGTACACATGGGCTGAAGATACTGCTTCATCTGTGCTACTATAGCCATGTCTGGAGAAGACAGTCCTAAAGATGTTTGTATCACAGTATCTTTGTTTGATTCTTGGAAGTGAACAAAAATTTGAAGTGAGATTGTGTCTTTTTTCCATCTTGTGACTATTTTCTTTGTATGCATCTCCTTTTCTCTTGTGTTTCAATGAGTAATTTGTAACTCAGTGCCCAGCCAAGGCCCCTGTGTGCTCATGTGTTGTTGTCGAACAATCTGTTGTCCTACCTGTTGACAGAGGCAAAAGCTGGTCAAAAAATGGGATAGTGAGTAAAAGGACCAGATAGTCAAGTCTCATTCTTTTGGTTACCCCCCCCCTTTCTCACTCGCTCCTCCAGTCATTCTCCTTTACACTTTCGATCTCTTTTTTTTGGTCACTGGCTTCCCTCCTGTCAGCAGGAGGGATGTGGAAGAGAAAGCTGCAGATCAACAGGATTCGAGCCTCATGCAGGAACAGTTTGGCTCTGTAAGTAAGCTGGTGTAGTTTTTGATTAGGAAAGTGTGTATGCTGTGGAAACACAAAGTATGTGTTATGTGCGGTAAGACATATGTTTGTGATTTTTTTTTTTTTAAGTCAAAAGGAAGAGAGCTGGTCCAAGTTCTTACGTTGTTGCAGTAGCTGTTGTGCAGTGTGTCTTTCACAGGGTAATGATGCTCACTTGATGCGTTGTCTGACTCGCTGTAGGAACCTTTGTCTTCTATTCGAATCATTTATTCTTTCATGGGACAATTGTTACTCACACTCACTGAAATTTTGGCGCATTTTAAATGCATGTGAGGGCATTTTGTGAACTAGAAAAAACAATGTCCAAACAGATCGAAGTAGCAACTCATGGATATAAGAAGCACAAAAAATAAAAAAATAAACAGCATACACAGTTTTTTGTATATTATCTCATAAAGATAGGATCATCTATTTCTAAAAACAATTCCAAACGATTTATGCATCATCTGTTGTTTGCCATTCATTCCTATTGATTCAGTAAAATTATAAGTTCATAATGCTTTATTACATCACAACCTGTCATACACGGGCATTTTCTTCCTCCTTATTTGAGCTTTCAGAGGCAAAAATGTAAAGTGTGTGATTTAGCCTGGTTACATGTTACACTGCTTATACACCTTTGGTTTTTGGCCCTTAATTTGCACTGCTTGTGCATTTATTATTACGCCTCTGTTATTTATGCGTAAACTTCTTCTACCTGTTCAGCAGGAGGTTTTTGCCTGCAGGGCAATGCAATTCACCTCAGGTGACACACGGTTGTTTCACTGTAGGCAGGAGACAAACACTGTAAAACAGAATCAGAATATACCGTGTTGGATTGGAGCCAATATGTGTGTACCTGATCAGTCAATGTCTGTTACTGTAAACCATGGCTGAGCTCAAACTGCTGTTATTCCTATAGACCAGTCTTATCAGGTCAGTGGTGAAAAGGGATTTATTACACAGTTTGTGCTATTTATGAGCTCCCTTACTCTCTGATGTAATCTATATCCTATCTATAGACATTTCTGCTGCCGTTGTGCCACAGCAGGCAGCTGCACAGCTCAGTCTGATGTTAACATTGCAGCAAAGGGAATGTTAACAAAAAAATATGCCTTTATAGTAGGTTTAGAGTCAGCAGAGAAAATGTTCCTGCAACTCACAATATATTCAGGTTGCAACCTTCACTCTTGTTATGCTTTTTTCCTCAGATTGCCTGTATTTATGCAATTCATTACTGGGAAGTTGGCGTGTTTTGTTTTTTGTTTGTTTTTTTTTGTCTGGATTGGAGATTAAAATATGTATTGCTGAGGATTATATATTTCCAATTTGCAGTGTTGTGGTCCAGTACAGACGGCGCAGAACTGTATATTAAAATGATTTATCTCTCCTTTTTTCAGAGCCTCATGCCTCTTAACTCACAATAATGTGCCAAAGTTACAGAGTCTTCATTTCTTATACATATTACAGTAAAATAGCACTTCCATAACTGCTTGAATGTATTGAAGGCCACAGCCTGATGAAATAACAAATTTTTCCCAAGGTCACCGTTTGACAATGGCTATGGATCGGACAAGTAATATTCTTTATAGAAAAGGCAAAGTTGTAAGGCAAAAGGGCATATCTGTACACAAATCCTCATCGCAACATCTGCCAGATGCCAAAAAATATAGACTAGTTTGACTCAGTGAGCAAGCTTCCCCAGAGAAAATGAGTTTTATTGAAGTTGAGCTAGCATAGCAACAGCTACAAAAGTAATGGCTGCAGATTCAGGCCTATTAGCTTGGTAAGGTAGCAGCCTATTCCATTAAAGATAAGTAAGATGCGATATGGTGAAAGGAACGTTACTCAGGATGCTAACATTGATGTTGCTGTTCAGTTTTAAAAACTGGCATGTCTTCTTGGGTAAGGACAAGATGCTAGTGTGTGCTCGCAACTCTTGGGGTTGTGATTCAAAGAAGCTAAGCTATATGACACAGCAGCAAACATACTAGTTGAGCGAATTAAAGTGTGGTGGACAATGAGAGAAAGTACACGAGCGAGCCTTCACATGTGGATGAGTGTTAGCATGAATGTTTGAATTATCCAAGTGAAAACGATGCATCTTTATGATACACGCGGCACAAAGTTCTGTCTTCTACGACCTTGTGGAAGCTGCAGTGAAACACAGAGAATAATGTTGACTGCCAAGTGTAATGCGTGGAATGAATTGTTGATCACTTTGCTGTGGCTTTTGGGTTGTTATAGATGCTTTGCACTTCCTCCGATGACAGCATTGATGTCTGTCCTTTAAAGGTTGTGACACCCCAGGCAACATTTTCCTCCACTGTACAATGTTGTTCTTGATTATTAACCTTTTGTCCTTTTGCGGCTTGACTGGTTGTATATAGACCCACATTGATTTGGCACAAGTCGTCCTTCATCACTACTGAAGGTGGTGCTGTCCATCGACATTCCTGTAGTTCTTTGCTGTCTATTTCCTGGACTGATGTGACACGCTTGATACCTGTTGTGTGAATTTTACTGACAGGAGCCTGTAAAAATTGATAGTTCCATTAATAAGATGTATTATGTTTTCTTTTGTCCTTTTCTTAGTTCTAGTCCACCTTCTTTATCTCCTTTGTACTGGCAGCAATGTATGACTAGTTAATATAAATAGGTGTTTACCATTTTTTATGAATGGAGCCATGCACATATAGTTGACATTACATTTTGAAATTATATCATCCTTCACTTTTTAACTAATTTATAGCTCATTACAAATGCAGTCAATGTAGTAGTCAATATGAAATTGTGCGCTATGGCGTTTACTGTTCAATTCTTGTACGTCATCCATATTATCATACAGGAAAAAACAGAAGAGGAGTTTGGCTGAGTGGGTCAGATATGGCTCTTTGTTCTGTCAAATTTCCAAGTTGTTAGTTGTGACGCGACGAACCTTTAATAATTTTCCACTGTATCAGCTTCCACCCTGTGACCAGTAAAATAAACATTCTTCCAACATGAACAGCTCCAGGCAACGACAAGAAAATTAATCTTGTGCATATAAATTCATCCAAATGATGTAATTTTGTTGAGTATGTGTGTGTGTTGCCCAGTTCCCACCGTAAAAACTTATGTAATTTTGCAAGTTTCTGCTCCACCCTAATACTCGTTTTTCTTCTCTTCTCTCACAGGGCTGAAAAAACAGAAGTATTAAGTGAAGACCTGCTACAGGTACTAATTAATCTGCACTGTGTGTGTTCATTGTAATGCATGATGTGCATGTCATTCCTCAATATCTTCCAGCTGAAATCGTTACAGAAAATGATCTGAATTACCTTCAAAGTTAATAAGCGCTGAAATGGAAACTCCTTTGTGAGACGCAGGCTGAACATTTCTACTGATTGACTTGGTGCAGCGCTGTAATTGATCAGATTAATGAAGCTCTCGGAGGCAGCAACATCAGTTACACCATGTTGATTTAATAATGAAACAAGAGGGCAGGTAGTAGCCTCTGATTTGCTTCAGCCAATGAGAAGATGTGATTTCAGTACAGGTATTTATACAGGCGGCCTGTTTTAAAGAAAAATCTGACTTGATTCTATTTGCGGTGTAGCCTCAGGGTCAGAGTTCCTGTGCATGTCTGATACTAGGGGTTGAGTTAATACTGACACATCAGTCACACGTGGAGGTGTGTGTTACCCACTGAGGCCTTTGTCGTCTTTCTCTACGTGTGTGTTTCAGGCAGAGAAGCGTCTGGAGCTGGTCAAGCAGGTGTCCCACAGCACACACAAGAAGCTGACCGCCTGTCTGCAGGGCCAGCAGGGCGTGGATGTGGACAAGAAGTCTGTCAGATCGCCTTCGGTGAGAAGCTTCTATGGATTCATGGGAAAATCCACCTTAAAACTACTTTTATTGATTTTTTTTTTTTTTGCATAAACCAGAATGCAATATGATGTTGAGAGCTGATGGTAGAATTTAACTTTTCTGACTAGAAACCGTTAATTTTCTTGTTCTAAATCAGAATCTGGGTTTACTACCAAGTAGGTTTTCACATACAAAGACTTTGTTGTGGTATTTTGGTGCTTAACAGTAAACATAGTACAAGAAAAAAACATAAATAAAGATGGAGGTTAGGAGCAGCAAGAAGCATTGTTTAAGAGGAAACATACCAGAAAATCTGTACAATATATAATAAACTCAAAGCAACAAGTAAGTCAAAGCGTATTCTGAGTAATGTAGGAGCTCAGAATATACACCAAGAACTAAGATAGATTTCACAAGTTTCAATTAAAACTGCAGCACATAATTATAGCATAATTGCACATAATTACAGCTCCTGAATTGCACTCCTCACTGTGTGAGGGGTTCAAGATCACGCTTCCATGGATATAAAAGTTTCTGTGTCACGCTCTCCAGTTGTTATATCCATTTTTTGGTTTTTGTCCTTAGAAAAAGCTTCCCCTCACAACGCTCGCGCAATGTATGGTGGAGGGAGCTGCTGTGCTCGGGGACGAGACGCTACTGGGGTGAGCACACGCACGCACGCACGCCCAAGTAATTTCAGAAAGCACTGACATGGAAAGGAACATTTTTTTATCACCAGTGATCTCCTCAAGTCCGGAGATATACTGACAGCATCAGCATAGAAGAGGACAAACGGAGGGAGTTTCATTCCACAAAGCGATAAACGCTCTTTGTAAAATGTTCAAAAATGTCACAACTTGAAAATCTTTTATCAAATTAGTAGACTCAGACACACAAACATATTCAGATCAGGTTGTCAAGGTATAGTGATGCTTATGTGTACAACCACCACTTTAGAGTGTACCACATTACAACGCCCTGTTCATACAGCTACCACAGTTGATTATTGGTGATTTTAGGGGCAAGATTGGTAAACTAAATCTGCAATCCTGAAAAGAAAAGTGAAAACTTATAGATCGACAGTAGCTTTTACTTTTTAAAGTCTAATATTTGTTTTTTCTCCTGCTGTTGACTGATCACGATTGACGTTTGCGTTCTTCTCGTTTGTTGCAGGAAGATGCTGAAGCTCTGTGGAGAGACACAGGACAAACTGGCCCAGGAGCTGATTTTGTTCGAGCTTGCCGTCGAGAGAGATGTGATTGAGCCTCTGTATGACCTTGCAGAGGTACTGAAATGTCACTGTGGGACTCTGAGGGATTATGCGTGTACTGGACTGCATAGAGACCAACTGCAGTGACTAGAGTAGAAAAGCACAAGAGCCCCAAACTGTACTCACGGGGATCTGTCCGCATCAAACCTCCATTTTTGAGTATATATGCATGTATGAACTCTTTAGAAGTAGAACACAGAGTGGTCAGGGGGTTAAGCAGTGGGTTCAATTAGAATTTATAATGTCAAATACAGTATATTCTGTACACATACAGTATATCACCTATATACAATAATACCATATGTGTTATATGCTGTGTGTAGTAAAGACATGTACCTGGTTTGGGAATACCAAATATGTCTCTATGAAATTAGAACATTGTCACATTCATCATCCATTACATCTATATGCATGAATATTACATACTGTATACATGTTCTTTGCATATATTTCAACAACTTGAAATAAGACCATATTTCACATATACATATACATATAATGTATTAGATTTATATACAAGTACAACACTGCCTAAAAGGCCCAAACCCCGAAACTAATTGGTAAACTTGCATTCTGTTCTCTCTGGTGAAAAATGTCTGTGTACGATAAGGAACACACACATTGTTTATTCCCATTACTCTCTGTTCTCATCAGGATTAGTTTACTCGCTAATTTACCAAGAGGCTGGTCCAGTGCTGAGTTTGCCTGCAGCAGGTGCAAAATCTCTGACAACACTGAGTGTGTGTCTCACTCTTTCACAGCAGCAGACAACAGACTGACTAAATTTCTCTACTCTGTCCTGTTAGGTGGAAATCCCAAATATCCAGAAACAAAGGAAACATTTAGCAAAACTGGTACTGGACATGGACTCTGCACGCACAAGGTAAGTGCTTGCTCTGTCTGTGTGTGTCTGTGAGAGAGAAAATAAAATGTGGCTGTGTTCTGAGAAACTCCATCCCCTGTGAACGGACTGGTCTCCAAGCTCCCCACTCAATGTCGCCACGCTACAAATTGCTGCTTCGGTGTGAGAGACCTCACTGACTCCGGATTAATCCTGTTTCATTCCTTTTGCCTAAATTAATATGACAAATAATCCTTTGGCCTATGGAGTTTTTTTTAACTTAGGTATATAATTTTCAGATGGCGTTGAAATGGCAGCAAGATTTATATTTATTTCTGAAAAGATTTGTTTGCTGAGTTTATGAATATAATAAATGGTCAATGAATCATGCTAGTACTTTATCAGCACAGTGATCATTAATTAATGTGTAAGAAATCAAATTTGTGTTTATGGATGGTTGATGATTTTATGCTGATTAATGGGTACATAATCAGATATTTTAATCACATGTTTTGTATTCCAAAAGTGTATATCTCTGCCTTCAGGACTTAATGGGTCCGGGAACAAAACAAGCTAATATATTTACCAAATTTATTGGCCAGCTACTCTGAGGGTTTTTTTCCATTCATGCAATCTGTCGGTGTTGAATCTGTTGTTCTTCTCACGGTGTTGACCTTTGGACAGGTGTGAATGCTGCACAATAATGTCAGTTTATATTCACCTCCTGGATAATCTGGAGCTATTGTCATGATTCATAAAACATACAAGCGTCTAATTTACTTTGTGCTGACTCACTGTCATTTATAGTCCCATTATGAGCAGTGAAACGGAGAAAAGTCTCTGTAGTTCAGTCTGTAAGGTTTTTTTACCGACCCAAATCCGAACCAATTTTTTCCTCATCATCCTGCTGAGTGCTGAGCTCCTCTGGCAGCGCTGCACATTATCTGCACTCAGAGACTCTCAGACACAAATATAACCCAGACAGAGTGGAGGGGGTGGTTTAATAGAGAAAAATTAGGATTGACTTGATAGCATTTTGTCAGCCAAACACTTAAGTAATCCACTTTTCAAAAGAACCATTACAGGTCAGTTTGTTATTGTGGCTGTCATGCCTTTTTGTTGCTATATTGATGGCTTATCTTGAATGCAGAAAATATGAATATTAAGCGCCTTTGTGCAGTTTTATACGATATGTCCATCATTGTTACCGACATTCTAGTCGCTTTATCATCATCTTTCCCAACACAATTTTCAAATTTGTACGGAACGGTTGACAAAGTAGTGGAAAAACATTTTCTTTTCCAGGTACTACCAGTCCACCAAGTCTTCAGGACTGTCCAGCAACCTGCAGCCAACAGGAGCCAAGGCGGATCACCTCAGGGAAGAGATGGAGGAAGCAGCCAACCGGATGGAGATCTGTCGAGTCAGTGCTACCCTTTCATAACCATAACTGAACAATTCATCTCCACAGTGTTCTGCAACATGTATAGAGAGAAAGCAATTCACTGTCTGATTATTATGGTAAAATGCTAAAATGTTTTCGTGTTCTATATGTGTCAGTTCTTAACTTGTGGAAGATTTTAAAATCCAGGCGATCCCATATTGGTTGTCAGCCTCTGTTTGAGTGTTCACTAAACTCAATTCTCACGTTTCTGTTTTTTGTCCTTCCTCCTATGTCTCCACTCAGGATCAGTTATCAGCAGACATGTACAGTTTTATGGCCAAAGAAATTGACTATGCAAGCTACTTCCAGACAGTAAGTACATCCATCATCTTACACTATGGAACATGGGTGAAGAGACACTTTACCCAGGGAAAAAAATGAATAGTGCTCTCACTCTCTTCCTCCACTCTGTCTTTCTAGCTGATAGAAATCCAGGCAGAGTACCACAGGAAGTCATTAGAGCTGCTCCAGAGTGTTTTGCCTCAAATCAAAGCTCACCAGGGTGAGTTTGAGACCATCACATACATGCGTGTTGTGCTCTATTTGGGTGTCTGTGCCAATTTGTGTTTTCTAACACTCTGTTCGTGTCCAACAGAGTCCTGGGTGGAGAAACCGTGCTATGGGAAGCCATTAGAGGAACACTTAGTTCTCAGCGGGAGAGATATTGCCTTTCCCATAGAGGCGTGCGTCACCATGCTGCTGGAGTGCGGCATGCAGGAGGAGGTCAGACTCCGTCATGTATATATGCAGTCCGTCTTCATGCCCGTACAAGTGACACGAGCAGTGAAACACACCGGAAAACTTATGAGCAGGATGAAGTCACTCTTAATTACTGCAGGGATAATGAATGAAGTCCAGGCTCCAGTTCAGTTACCTCAAAGCAGTACTCATGCTTAAGGCCTAAAACAAATAAGGCATGACTCTTAGATTAATGTCCGATAGTAGGAAATAGCCAAATGTTGTTATTACGCCAGTGAGCCGTTCACTGGAACCAGTTTAGCTTTAATTACTTGGCATGTTTAATGGAGAAAGATGAAAACTCTCTGAAATGTTCCCCATCAAAAAATGCTTTATGTTACAAAGGTTTTGCTCTCACCAGGGGATTGTCTGCAGATTTGAGAGAAAAATCATGTGACTAAAGAAGCTATTCTAATAATAAAATGGCGTCTTCATTCATTACTTTCCCAAAATATTTCCCAAAGCTCACTGCATTGCAATTTTCGTGCTCCAGCTAATGATGATGCAGCAACTGCTGTACGGAGGGCATGGCTGACTTTCATGTGACTTTGTTTAAACCTTTTAACTTTAAGGTGGCAATGTTTAGAGGTTTTTTGAAATCATTCCTTGCTTCATTTTGTCATCAGCGCATATTTCCAGGAGGCACTTAATGTCCTCCACATTCCCGCTGAGATACCACCTTAGATTGGACCTGGTAACACTTTGGCCCTGACCACTGTAAACATATACTCTTCCTTGCCAAGTACCACACCAGCGTTCACTTGTAACTGGACCAAGACCAGCATTTTTTAGAACACAAGGGTTCACTTTTTTGACACTGACCAACGGGAGGTTGTGTGCTCCCACCTGTGAAAAACGTCTGTACCATCGAAAAAACAAGTTGTTCCGACACCAGACATGCCTGTGTAAACCTAAGGCCAATGAATGGAGGCTAATATGGGGAAAATATGGTCACATGACCGCCGTGTGACGCCAAACCAAAGATAAATGCCAGTTTATGTCCCCACCCCCCCACACTCACACACAGGTAACTGAAGAAGCTTCTTGGATGAGTGATTCTTTTGCTATTAACACAAAAAAAAACATAATTAGGAATCCCTGTGTTTCCATTTTACATCAACTTCGTATGGTGTTTGTTGCATAATTTGAACTGTGTTCTGTAATTATATATGAAACAGTGGAAGGAAAGCGTTTAATATATCAAATCCAATCTAAAATTCGCATGCCATTAATTCGTAGTAGTGAAAACCTCTTCCAAACTGACACCATGCAGTGGCACTTGAAACTATTAATTACTGTCATCACGCTGAATTGGATGCCAGAACTGCTGCTGACTCTTATGGCAATCATGTTTCATGTATTGAAAGTTTCTAATATCTGTTAATCAGTTGTTGTTTCTCTCATTTGGAGATTTTAAGTGAAACTTGATAGTTAATAATAAACATTGCGTGTCATTTTGTGTGTTTTAGGGTCTGTTCAGAATCGCTCCCTCAGCCTCCAAACTGAAGAAACTAAAGGCATCTTTAGACTGTGGGGTATTAGACGTTCAGGAGTACTCTGCAGACCCACATGCCATTGCAGGTGAGCAATCATCCACTCACCTCATCTCACACAACCCGCTAACTGGTCCTAATCTGTTGCCATGACAACTGATAAGGATAACCTAGAAGGGAAACTTGCCTTCCAGGAAGAGATTTATGATTTGGCACCCAATGCTCATTAGGAAAGTCATTTCTGTAAATTCCTGGCATACAAGCCTACGTCTGTATGAGTGAGGCATCTGTCCTCACATTGTCCCTTCCACCTGGTGAGGAATAAGGCAATCTTGGTCATAACTGAGCTGCCAAATCATCTGGAAGTTGCCGGCCCCCAATGAAAGTCACAGCGGTTTTCTCCCTGATATTTTAATCTAGCATGTTTTTGCTCCATTTGCATAAATTCAAATCATATCACCCATCCACTCCCAACATTTGCCCCTGCTAAATGGTAAGAGAAGTAGATAAGGTTATTTCAGACTTGATTAAAATGACTTTTTTGTTTGTTTCTTGATGTTTTTTTAATTTCTTTCTGTGTTAATGTAGAATCACCAGACTCACTCTGATGTACATCTTGCAGCAAAACAAGCATCAGAAAAATGTCTGTTTTTTTGGTTTCTCTTATTGTTGCTGTCATTGATTTGCTCTAAAATCAGGCAATAGATCACATAAGAGCTTTATAAAGATGTTATCGCTTTTTTAGTCTGTGTTTCTTGTGACCTCTGGAGCTGAATGCTGAATTTTGCTGTTGTTGGGTGAAAACCTCCAACATGACAATATATCACACAAGCCTTATTATTATCTTGATAGAAATGTAGTTATTTTTGGTGCCATTGCATTTTCTCTGTGTATAGACGATCGAGATTCAGATAAGGTTCTGTTCTCACAAATGCTGGGAATTTCAGCAGTGGTATATTCCATTATGAAATATCAGATGAAATGTGGTCGGTCCACTGTGGTCAGCAGAGCATGTGAATGGAACAGAGGGAGAGGGGCTGCATTCATCTCTAATGATCCAATATAAAACTGGGGCAGCTCGAACAGAAAATCTAATTTGTGACTATCTCCCACTAGGGTGACGTGTGTGTATGTGTGTGTGTGTGTGTTCGGGGTTTGCATTCCATCAGCCCATCTAAATACACTACAGTAAAAAGCAGCAGTTCCTTGTCTAATAGCTAAATAGAGGAGCTTTGATTCTTGTTACAACGTAATTCTGTGTATTTTATGTTTTTATTTAACTCAGCCACAGAGAACATGCCAGTACGTATAATGATACCCCCCCACACACACACAGAATAGACAGAGAGAGAGAGAGCTATCTCCTGTTGAGGGATGCCCTGACTTCATTGTTTGTCATCTATCCTGCGCCTGCCTGAGGGAAGTGAGCACAGCAGACCAGGGAGAGAGGAAGATGAGCTCAGCCAGCCATCTCCTTCCTCATCAGTACTGGAAAATTATGCTGCCACCCACTAGAGCTGGATCAGAAACAGTTTGATCTCTGTTTATTTTAATCTGCTTGTTGTATCAGATGGGCAAAGTCGGCCATGTAAGACAAAGCAACAAGCTCTAAAGAAATGGGGGAAAAAAGTTATTTCTGTTTGGCATCGTGGCAGACTCCACGGCACTCTCTGCATTGTCCTGCATTGTTCATGATAACCATTTTTGCTCCAGTTTGATTAAAGCAAAAATAGCACTGAGACCCATTGTACTAGCCTTTAACCGTGCACACTGCAGGCTGCTCTCATGCCTCCATCAGTTCACTGAACACGACTTCTGCAGGGCCCGGTTCTCTTCCAAGTGATATGAAGTTAAACCCACAATAAACCCCAGAGGAATGAATCAAACATTGAATGGATGCTGCATCAAGTTGCTGAAGTGCTAATAAGATCACAGCTTGCTTTCTTTGCATTCATTCCCTTTTCCTCCCTGTTTCCTGCTCACAGATATAATGGAAATCATACAGATGCAGACACATTCACAATATACAGTATACTCCTTGTTTGTGCTCAGCTACATGAAATACATACATGCATTAACCTTAGCTTCATGTCTTCTCTTGGTCAACAGGTGCTCTGAAGTCCTACCTGCGGGAGCTCTCCGAGCCATTAATGACATTCGAACTCTACAATGAATGGATCCAGGCTTCCAAGTCTGTATCTTTAAGCATGATTCCAAACATAGCATCAGTTTTACAGCAATGATCCTGGGGCTTTCTGTTGAACCTAGCTCATCAATTCATTTAAATACATTTTTCTATATTTGTTTTGATTTTCCTACAAAAACATCAGTACCATGAATGAATCTGTGCTGATATATACACTTAAATATGATATTTTCTGTCATTCTCCAGCATTCAAGACCAAGATAAGAGACTCCAGGCTCTCCTCTCCACCTGTGAGAAACTTCCCTCAGCCAACAGTAACAACTTTAAGTGAGTCACTGTTGCAGCTTTTCACATTTTGTGGTCCTCTCTTCTTCTGTTCCTCCTCTCCTCCCTTGTCAGTGTCTGTTGGTGCAGCACTGAACAGAACAAAAATAATAATCTGCCTCTAATTGACACATGCCCCAAAAAGAATGACTTGTATGTTAAAAATCTGTGTCCAGAAAGGCAATGATTTTAATGTGATTCTGGGATATTTGTTGAAAGGCTCGTGTTGTGATCAACAGATGTAGGCGGAGAGGTATGAGGAAAAAGTGGCAGATGAGGGAGAAAGACAGTCTGCAGCACTTGTCAGCGTCAACACAGAATTGCACAAATAGGGCTTATTTTTAGACGATCCTTCTCTGAGAAGACCTGTCAGACTTGTCCCAATGATCGCTGCTTGCTGGAATGAGCCGCATGATGTTCACTCAACTGTAGTTCGACTCAGGATGAGTCATTCAGCTCAGCTGCTTCTGGGAGCTGCACAAACCCACAAGCTTAGTATTGTTTTTTAGTGCCCAAATAAAAATGTTTACTGTTCAGTCTCTTCTTTGCCTCACCACAAAGTCTAAACTTTCGAACTGGCTTTATTTAAACGTAAAGAACTCAGAGTGGAAATATGATCTGGATAAGCAAGGACAGCCCAGTATTGTCCTGCTATCGTCTACATTTCGTATTACACAGACAACCTACTAAAAACAGGAATATGTTAACCTATATTCCTCAGAATGGAATATAGGTTATCACTTATGTGTACGTATGTGGCCTACTATCAGTTGGAACCATGCTCCAACCTGAGTAGCATGTCACACACTTATCCCGCCAGGTATTAATGTCCCAGTTTGTATTTTTTTTGCACGTTTTCAGATGTTTTTGGACTACGTTCATATGTCAGATATCTGCCGGTGTGACTATCATCTGACTGCACAAATCAGAATTTTCTTGTCCACATGTAAAACTCTACTTTCTTTACATATGAGTGACACAAGTAGTTGTACCTCACATAGCATTTCTGGAAACTTACCTCTCACTATCACTCGGGTTGTTTCAGGTCTAAAAGGTGTAAGTATAACTGATTAGGAATTGCACTCCATTTGTAACTTATTACCATAAAGCAAATGACCTCACTATTCGATCATTCTTGTGGCTACGTTTTGTAGTCCTCATTCCTGTGCTGAGATAATCGCATATAGAGTAAATAAATACATTTCAATTAATTGCATCTCTTCTGGGCAGATTTCCATGTACGCTGTTCGATGTTGAAAAAATGTCTATGAGGGGCTTCCACTGATTGATCTGTTTCATTTATCCACGTGGACAGGTATTTAATCAAATTCCTCTCCAAACTGACGGAATACCAGGATGTGAACAAGATGACCCCTGGAAACATTGCTATTGTTCTGGGACCAAATCTGCTGTGGACGCACAACGAAGGGTAAACCTTGTGTAACAAAATTGTAACAAAATTCTGAGGTTTAGAATTACACAATAAATAAGTTTTAGAAGAAGAGGAGACAGAGCGATGTATTTGCTGTGTAATAAAGTAATATAAATAATGAATTTTCTTCATTTTCACCTCTTAAATTGATGTAGTCTCCTTCAGAATTTGTAATGTCAGCCAAGGTTAAACAGTTTTCTCAAATTGGTCGTTCCATGTATTTTTCCTGCATTAAATCAGCGCATATAGAAGATAGACAGATCATATTAAAGAGAGATTCTCCCTCTATCCCTTTTCTCATTTTCGTCAGTGTAAAGTTTGTGCTGCTCATTTCTGATGCTACTTTTAGTTCAGCATATTGTAGAGCTCAGGGCGCCGAGCTGCTCTCAGAGAATTCTTATCATAAATGCAAAATGGTGACTAAGCATTTGCTACATCCTGAAGGACTGACCTTCTTATCTCGACATAAATCATAAAAAAGCTTTTATCAGTCAGTGAAGTTTAATTAGTATTTAATAGCTTATATTTTATAATGGTTTTAATTTTCTTTTTTTTTTTCAATGCTTGTGTAACATGAAATGTGTTAATCACATTTTTAGCTCCAGTGCTTTTCCTCTAATAAGCTCAGTTCTCTTTTTGCACTGTCCTTCACTTCAGAAACATCACAGAGATGATGACAACAGTCTCCCTGCAGATCGTTGGCATCATCGAGCCCATCATTCAGCACGCCGACTGGTTCTTCCCAGGAGGTGAGGAGGAAGTACTTAATCTGTAATGTAATGAAATGTTCCAGTATTAAGTACAGATTCTGCCAAATGGATGAAGGAAAAATACCTTCAAATGTCTTGAGTTTAATATAAAACAAAATTTGGCCTTATAACTAATAATACAAATGTATTTATGCCTGTTTTGACTTCATATAAAATGGAATAAGTCTTGAAACTGGACTACAAATGTTTGCTTGTGTTAATTCTGTCAATGACAATTAATATATGATATCAAATTTTGTTTCAAGATACCATTTGTTGTGACTCTAGCAAAAAATTATATACTTTGATCAAGTTTTTGGTCAAATAAGTAGTTGGAACATCTATGGGAAAAGTCATAAAGTCAAGTACAAATGAACTAATACTGTTGCATTCTTATTGCATCACATCTTCCACAGAAATTGAGTTCAACGTCACAGGAAACTATGGCAGCCCAGTCCACACAAACCACAACGCCAACTACAGTTCCATGCCGTCTCCAGATATGGACCAGACAGACCGCAAACTCAACGACCAGAGCAGACGGCCACTTAGTGTCGCCACAGACAACATGATGCTGGAGTTTTACAAAAAGGATGGGTAGGACTTGCGTTCTGGGATTAACTACTCAAAGCTAGTTCTAGAAAATTGCTGAAAATGCGTGAGGAAAATAATTCATTCAGTGACGTGCTACACTTGCTACGCTTTTTTTGCTACACTGCTTTTAATAGATTTTGTGATCTGAAAAGCAACAAATTGTTGAAATGAAAAACCATCTGTGTGTAAAGTCTATAACCTTTCACTGATTAGTCTGTGTAATGCCTTAGAATAAGCCCACGCCGTGTTTGGAGCTCCGTAAATGTAGCTTCACTCAGCATGAATCCTAAGTGACAGCTGAGTAGTTTTTTTTCTTGGCCAAGGTTAATATCAATACCAAGTATGTTAAGTTTCCAGATGACAGATAACAGTTTGAGTCAGGCGTGTGATGTGTGTGTATGCACATGTGTGTGTGTGTGAGAGAGAGAGACAGAATACCCTCTCGATGATGACAGTTTCATGTGAGAGGTGACCTCAGTGAAGCTCAGTGTCCTTATTAATGGATGTGTCATTCTATCTGCGATACCTGTTTTTTAAACAGAGACAGAGATGAGGCTGAGGGTGGAAGTGTGTAAGAAAAGAGAGAATGGCAAAGTGGATGAGCACAGAGATGAGGTTTGGTCCATGAAAAGAGGACTCTGACAGTGATGAAGCCGTGGAGGAGGGTTAGCTGAAAACCACTGTGTCTTTCTCTTTCTCTCACGCTTTAATACAACCTCGGTCCTATCGAGCCCTGCTGGTATTCTGAACCCTGCAGCCCTGAGACCAGCTAATTAAACCAGGACCCAGTCTGTCCTGGATCTGATCAATAGAGCCTGGCTTTCATTAGAAACAAGCACAACGACAGGAACAACGGCCTCAGTGAAGCTTCTGTCTGTCTTTGTATGAGGGATTGGTTCACTTTTTAAATTATAATATATTTCAGATGTAGGCGTGTAGGCACCTGGAAGTGGCCATAATATTTCTATTCATTAAACATGCAGCATTTCATTTCCACATACTGCTCAAACCGGTGGCTTGTGAGACAAATATCCCGGGAGCCTTGATTCATCATCATTCGATCCGTTAAAGCAATAAAGGAGTCTGTCTCTGTGAAAAATAAATATTAGATACAATGTAAATATCTCACTATGATGCATTCAAATGTAAAACATTATGGAAAAAGTACTCCCAAAGTACTCCCTTATACAGCTGGAAAAAAAATGTTTATTTATATTTCTGTTATTTGCGGGGGATTTGGTTGCAGCCATTAGGGAAATTTTGACCTAATTAGGGCTAAATTGAGCAATAATTTAATCTCTGGGTTTTACATGGTTGAATCACTTAAGGGAAAGCGCATCTCACCCCACAAATCCCTTTCCTCATTACGCTCGGCATGACTTGTGTCCTAACGGCCCCCTGCCAGGGCAGCCTCCCCATTTCACCCTGCTGCTCCAACATCTTGGCTCATTTCTCAAACCCGCAGTCTGCCAGAGTTCCACTGCCGCTTTGATAACAATGCTATTAATGAGCTGGAGGAGACTGTCTTGTGTGATCTTTGCCCTTGTCCTCATTGTGCTCATCTCTGTTTTAACAATGCAGCATTAGGAAGATACAAAGGTACAGTATGGATCCTTAAACTCTCACTGCCCTCTCATCCGTCTAGTCTTCATCTCTCTGTCTTGACTGCACATTGAAAAGAACTGTCTCTCATTTGTCCTGTGTGTGTTTAATGCTCCCGTCAGGTCTGCTTGAAGTGACACACTTGGACTCCTATAGTTCAATGTCTCCAACAGAGGGGGTGACAGAGTGGTGCCATATGAACAAAGCAGGCCTTTCTCCGTTTGCTTCAGTGGCACATTTACAGTGTGTGTCACTGGATAGACTCGTTTTGACAAAGTACACATAGCCGCCTGAATACAATAGCCTCCTGTTGGGTAGTCTTTAAAATCAGTCTTTCAGCTTCAACTTCAACTTCATTCAGGTCCTGATGAATCCCAAATGCTCTGAATTTTTCATTATTTTTGATGTGTTATTACCTGCGTGTTTACTGTTTAGTCCAGTCTTAGACACATACATCAACCCTGTTTCCAGCAGCAAAGAAGCTGTTCCCCTTATAAAGGTAATAACGTGTTGGTGGGGACCTAAACTGCTAAATCCTGAGTGCATATTAGTTTATTATTCATCCATCCACTAATAACTCCAGTGCAGTTTCTGTGAAAAAAATGAACCATCATAAATCCATCAGTTTATAATGTTACATTGTGATTGTGTCTCAGTCAGCTTGTTTTGGCGTTTTTCCTGATAAAGATCAATTAAAGCAGATTGAACTAATAAGCAAACAAATCACTCTATGAGTCAGGTAACAATCTGAATTTGCCTTGAAAGGAGGAATCATCCTTGTTGTATTGATCATTGATCTGAAATGTTGCATGCTGTGTGGGTTGTCAGTAGGACCGTACATTGCTCTCGGGGTGGAGCAGAATGACGTTGCCCTAGACTCTGACGTCAGAGGTTTGGCATCAAGATTTTGCTGTGCACTAGTTGTAAAGATGACACAAAACGCAGCTGATCCCTTGTTTGCATCATACAAGAGGCTGCTTCATCCCGGATGTGACCTTTTGTTTAGGGTGTGGAAACCTGACCCCCTACTACAACACCCACCCTTGATTTGATTGGCTGTGCATCTCTGTCCCGTTGCAGCATGGGTGTCAGGGTGATGGACACTTCTTGGGTGTCTCGCAGGGGCTCGCCTTCTACACGTAAAACTTCTTCCATGCCACCGGGCACACTGCCCCCTGTCCCACCCACTGACGCTCTCATCCCCGAGCAGCCAGGGGATTTCTCTGCGTCCCCCTCCCCCACCCCTCCTCCCACTAGCAGCGACCGAG